>CAJNIZ010045970.1:203701-253065 GCA_905231905.1 Symbiodinium pilosum
AACAGCAACCCAGTAATTTGATCTGCTCCAAAAGCTGAATTGGCCCTACCTAAGCTCCGACTCAAGGCGCTGTAGCCATAGGCTCTGCCCTTGAGGTGGCCAGCTCCGGCCAAAGTCACCAGGTGGTCCCCATGCACGATTTCGGAGACCGGATTGTGGCACAACCTGGGAATTCTTCGTGCTAAGCTGATGCTAAGCTTCTTGTGTAGTTTCGTTCCTGGCTTCTGCCGGCGACTATCAGCCTGGCGGAAAATAGGCCTACGCCCGTGATTTCTGAAAAATGCGATCCTGGCCGGATGCTTCGCATTCCAAAAACAAGCACCACAACTCACCCTGCTGCAAATATGGGCTTGACATGAAATCGCATTGCAAGATATGCAAGGTTGCACGTAAAAATGTGGAGGTGCATGACTGCGGGCAGAAAAGGTTTAGGCACAGGACTTCAGATGTGCCGCGAGCTACCTCAGCGCAGAAGAAAACTAAGCAATACATATTGCGTGCGAGTAGCTGGTCGAACACAACATGCTGCTTCCCAGCGGCTCCCCAATATGTTGCCCATCCGTTTCTGAGAGGATTGCTAAGATCATTGAGTCGTTGAGGTTTTGAGGCTTTGTCTGCTTCTGGGCGCAAAAAATGTGACGGGCGAGCTTTTCTGCAAGAGCTTGCAAGAGGCCACAGTATTCAGAATTTTCCCAAGCTGCAGTACGATCAAGTTCGCAAAAAGCACAGAAACGCTCAGACCAAATACTGCAGACGCCAAAGGGCATCTACATGCAGGTTTGTAAAGTTGACTGCGTGCCATTTTTAGGGCTTGCAACACGCTTACAGCAACAAAGCCGCACAGTCCTCGGAAAGGTGCCCAAAATCTCAACCAGGATGTTCCAAAGCAGAAGCCCAGACAGAGACAATCCCATGGCAAGTGCTGCTAAAAGTCTACAACGACAAATGCAACAAAGCTGAGCACCCAAAGACGCGCCTGACATAGGCCTCGAGGCGTGATTGCCGCGTCTCCCTGCAAGTACGCGAGTCGCCCAGCGTACCCCATCGCCCCTGGACAGCAGGGGAAAACTTTTCACCTGGGGCATGAACCTCCCGGCTGTTATGTTGCTACTGGCATGTTTTCCATTGCCTTCTCTGAAAACCAAAGTCAAAACTGCGCTCCAGCTTTCTGATCCTAAAACATGTCGTCAGGGGCTGCGAAAAGTGGCCCGTGCACTTGTGAAGGAGCAAATTCCTTTGGAGCATCCTCCCACAAATTGAGCATGAGCATGAATATTGAAAGGAAGAGGGCCAAGGCGAAAGGTTGAACACAGGGGGGTATGCAACGGAAAAAGGGTTGCAAAAGACACATGGTTTGCTCGTGCAGGGGCCATGAGCTGAAGGCAGGTTTGGGCTCGGTTGCGTTGCTGTCAAGCACAAGCTGAAGGCAAAAGACTGCTAAGAGTTGACTGGTAGACTTATGCTTTGTCATCTCCTACTGTCATCTCCTAGCTCTGAGCATCAGCGTCAACATGTTGGGGGTGAGCAATGATAGGCTGACGAAGGGTTACAGTAATATGCAGAGCGATGAGCCATCACGACACCCACTGCCAGAAATGATTCGGAATCTCAGTATGTGTGCGAATCCCACGCCTTCTGCTCATAATTGACAGAGCCCGGAACCGGAGCAGAATACCTCAGCGAAAGAAAAGCAAGCATCAGTCAGCTTAAAACCAAGACGGAATGCGCGGCTGCAAGTGATTGAAATATGAAATATGGTAGCGGCATTAACAGGAGCAGCAGCCGCCGCAGCAGCAGCAACGCACGGCAGCGTTTGTACCAGCACTGGTTGTGTAGCAATGATGACGCCGCTGCAGCAGCAGCTGCAGCTGTCGTTTTTTCATGTTGTTCTTGCTATAGAAATGACAATTACGGTGGCAGTGGTGGTGGAGAGGCTGGAGGTGGAGGTGGATATGGAGGTGGAATAGGTGGTGGTGGTGCAGGCAGCGGTGGTGGGAGCAGCATCAGTGAAAGGCGCAGCATCGATAATCGCGGTATTCGGCGGTACTTGCGAACAACTATCACTTCTGGTGCTCCTGCGACTGGATGTGCTGGCGCCCACAAATATTATATTAGCTGAATTTGATGGTGCGCAGGGCTGCGGGCTAGAATGCAATGAGTATAGGTCTTGACCCTGGAACTGTCCGAGACCATTTCAAGGATTTGGGAAGGAATATGCAGCCGGCTTCCCTGCGCCCGCATCCCGCAGATTGGTTTGGCTGTAAGCGGATAGCTTGAATACAGCGAGCCAGGGTACAAAGGGCACCGCAACGGCAAAACCGTCATCTTGATTTTGCCTGTTCCCCCGGCCCTGCAGCACCACAATCTGCATCTTTCAGCCTGCTAGATACATCTGGATGCAAATCACGGACCCGCATGTTTCTTTCACATCCTCTCCCTACACCGATTGTGAACACGTTGGGCACACAGCCACAGCCTCCTTTTGCATATATCTTCCACGCCCGAGCTATGGAACCTTCATTGAGAAACTGCCGAAAGTCACATCTGTGTGGCGGCCATGGTGCACTGGCCACAAATAAGCGCAACTCACCTTTGCTCACAGCAAGACCATCTTTCCACCAAACGGACCCAACTCAACCGAACAATTTTGCATTCTAGTCGCCTCCTTTTAAAACGGGCCACAAATTCAGGGATTCGTCCAAGTGCTTGCTCCGCACCACATTGATAGTTCTCACCCTATCTCTGCCAACAAGAAAAGAGACATCTGAAAGCAGAACCAAACCAGCCGAAACTGATAACCCCCAACGCGCGAGGTCAGAGTTCAGCGAATGTTGAAGCTTTGCCCCCCTAATCAGCTGTGGCCATATTTCTTTACCTTCATGTCTATCTATATCATCTATATCAGAACCAGCTATCAATTTGCTGCACTGCTTTCACTAACAGCTCTTCTATCCAGTTCGGCCAGGGCACATCAATGCCCAGGAAAAACACTGAGGCTTGCTCTGCAGAAGTTGTTCGCCATGGGTGGTTCAGCAGCTCCTCGTAGAGCTGGCCTTGTGCATCCAACCACTTTTGCGGGCTATGCCTGCTGCGTGCCACCAAGTTGCCATACCACAGGCTCAGAATCCCGTCACGTTCGAACTGCGGCGGGTATAGAAAGAATCGAACCTCAACAGGAAGTAGGACATTTTTGATCCCAGGTGCGTGGCGATTCTTTCAGACAGGAAACGGGGGCTGCTGCTTGTTCTGCATCCCCAAGCGCCAAGACCAGAAAAAACCATTCAAGCATGCTTCATATTGCCGAAGATCTCTGTCAGGTAAAAGCTCCTGCATTCGAATTTGGGTTGAAAAAGTTCAGGGGGCCTGCATGTCCAAGGCAAAATGCACATCAACCATAGTACAACTCTGCACTCGACTCCGTGTTGCCCAGCGCATCTGCCTTCACTCAGACACAAACAAGTATACACCTGTCTGCTGGATGCCGCAGCCCCGAGGCATTTTTATGTAAGGACCGGGACTTTGGAGTGTGCCTGCGTGTGCACACCCCATTTTCCGAGCCATATCGTATGTTTCTCGAACGGTTTTGGATGGTTTCTTTTCTTTATGGTTGAGGGGGAGGGCTACGGAGAACGAGTCAGTATACTCGGTCGGCTTGGGGGAAGCGCCCGACGTACTTTCATCCCCACTTTCAGAAAATTAGCACCCCCCCAGTCTTTCAAGTTCCGCCCCCGACCCCCCCCCCACCCCTGCAATCATGTTTGGCCCTCTCTGGATGTGCACCCCCTGCAATCATTTCTCCTAAACCCACTGTCCTTGAAAATGTCCACCTTCCAGCTCCCCCTACAACTCGTTGCCCACAGCAAGTCTCGACTAACTCTTGCAGGGGCGGCCCGAATAGAATTATGACAGCTTTGGCCGACGTGGCTCGTGGCAGGTAGGTGGCCTATATTTGGGGGAACGCGTGATGCACGAGGAATGTTAATGATCTCTTCCTAAACGAAGCCGTGCTGGAACCCTGGTGACAAATGTCTTGCCTTCTTGCGTCCCTTGCCAAACGCACAGGGCGCAGTCAAATTCATACGTCTTGGGCCACAATAGCAGCGCAACATGCCACAAAATGAAGCAGACAAAAGTTGACCGCCAGTCGCAAAATCGCATGGCAAGGTCAGCCAGGTTCACGCTGTCTCTCTCACGTGCAAGCAAGTCCATCACCGAGTTGGAGCGAATTGTGGTATTGACGTTTTGGAACGTTACCGGCAAAAATGTTGTGGCAGCAGCCATCTTCGACGGCACTGGCGAACTTACTGGGAACAAAAGCATGCAGCAAAACAATCATGATTGAAAATTGAAAGCGGCAACGCAATCACCTATCTACTACACAGTGTACCTCGTTGCAGCCTGTGACTGCTTCTGCTCAAGTTGTTCCACTGTTGGCGAATCCCTCTCCAGCCCCATTGCTGTTGGCATATCATCGCCTGGATTGACGGAACGTGCTGTAGCCGCATCTGCCTCTTCTTGCAAAGACTTCTGTGTGTTTGCGAGTGGATGCAGCAAATGTCCGTCGCTCAGGTCCATCTCAAAGCCGTCAAACTGCGAGATGAACCTCGGTGGCATCAGATTGGATGAAAATCTCGGTGCGAATTTTGTTGCTTGACAACCCTATTTTAAATGTGTGTCGGCTTTGGGAGATCCTGCCCTTTGCATCAAGAGGACGTGTCTTGTGATTTCTGCCTCTCAATTAGGGGGAGTGCACCATCATAATGAAATCAAAGTTCATCGCCCCAAACACAAGATGCATAAGTAATAAAGAGTTCTGCGCAACCCCGCCCCCCCAATAAGAAAATTGACATGGGATGGCGTCAAGCCACAACACCGCGGTGCAGTCTTTGACGAACTCCATCTCATTGTCGGAGCCCATTGTCACGAGCGGCAGCAACAAGAAAACAGCGGTAAACAACACATCGTTGACAAGCCACGACATCACAACTCGAAGTTTAGCGAAATGGTGAGGTCGGCCATAATTGCTGGGACTGAGGAAGTATGACAACCAGAACGTTTTCAGTTCACCTCGGACGAACCCATTGCTCATTGTCCGCTGCACAGTTGCAACGATTGAGCCGCAGGAATACAGAAAAAGCTCTTGCTCCGACACGTCTCCGTCCTTGAATGATTTCGACAGCACCCAACGCACCAGCAACACATACAGTAGCATCTGGAGCATCCACACGCTGAAGCATTTGAGAAATGCTCCTTCTTCAATGTCTGTATATACGCTGACGGGCTCCAGGGGGCCATCCCTTGCCAGGTCTCCTACACCGTTCCGTTTTGCCCAACCAACCGTCACCAAGATCATGACAATGGATCTCAACAACGAATACAGCAAGACTGCAAAAACTGCGCCAAATGTGGTGTACCTGACACAACCATACACAAGCAGGAAAATGCAGCTTCCTTCCCACAAAATCGCAGTTGTCCGAACCATGTCCCTATTGTAGGTGCTGTTCGTGCGCAGCCCGTGCCCCATGTAACTGTTTAGACAAACTTCTCCAAACATGAGGGCAGGCAAAGCGAATGGCGCGATGAATGCCATGGCCAATCCAATGATTACCTGCCATTGTTGGATCCATTCGTCCAATGGAAGCGGGAACAGGTCTTCCCACGACACCTCCATGTAGCAAATGGGCAAGGGTGGATATGTCAATGTAAGGCTTGAAGCTTGGCCGCAACAACGTGTTTGCATAAACGGGCGACCCGCAAATCTGTCAACTTGTCTGCCCCCCCCCGGGGCAGGCTTACGAAGATGGGCCATATCTGAATAGGGTGCCCCTGTTGGGACACAAGAAGTTGCAGACCCAAACTCCCGCTTACCAAACTCAGTAGTGAAGCCGGGGGTTGAGTTCAATAACTGGAAGGTATACCGATGGGCCCACGATCCTGGGCTATGGTCGTGGGCCCTGCACATAACCTTCCGTTCCGAGCACAAAATTTATGTGAAATCATGTCAACATAAATTTGACACTGAGCACTTTTCAAGCTGAAACCTCTGCATGCTGCATGCCCAGGCAAGCAAAACAAACATTCAAATATTCTTGACAATCGTGTTCACCAGGATGCGCAAATATTGGACAAGGGACTTCACGGATCCATAAAAGATGCACTATTGCAATTTGTTGCCGCGCGCTTGCATTGGTAGATTTCGCAAGATCGGGTTTGTGCTAAGCTCTCTGCAAACAACACAGTTGGGTGTAGCCACATTTTGATGGACTTGGTCACTATCCGTCCACAATCGGGCTTAAGCACGTTTGCCTGGTGAAGTCCAATGTTTGCCAGCAAAACCCTCGGGGCTTTTCGGGAACATTTGCAGGGCTCCGGCGAGACTGAAACCCTGTGCGTTTTTTTTCCTGCTGTGAATCAGGGTAAAACATCTGCTGGCTTTATTTGCCCGGGGCTACTGGCGAAAGTCTCTCGCGGCAGGCCTGTCTGGACAGTTTCCTTGCAAAAACAATCCACTCAAATTGTGTTCTATCTATTTGTGTCTCAAGCTTGTTTTTTTTTCCCCGGGGTCCGTGCTGACATGTGACATATGTACTTGGCCAGTTTGTTTCGGTCAGCTGTGGATACACTTTTGTTATTGTGGTCAGTTGCTTCCTCAACAAACGGGTTCCCCAGAATTCCCAACCCTGAAATCTGCTTCTCAGAAGGACCAAGACTAAATTTAACTACGGTGCGGATCGTCTGAACTAGGAGGGTCCCTGGCACCACCCTTCAAGAATAAGGGCCTCTTTACTTTTCTGAACGTGGATGGTTCTCGCTTTTGTGTGGGGAGAGTATTCATGTCGAATCCGAATGAGATGTCAATGTGTTCATTGTGATTTTACATTGGTTTTACTTCGCAATGCACATAAAGCTCCAGTGAAGGTAATCGATAAATTGAATGTATTCGGATTTCGATTTGATTTCAAATAGGTTTCAATTCATGGTGTGTATGATTTGATTTGATCCCACATTAATTTGTATTGAATGTGTCATTGTTCAACGGCGCTTACTTTGATATCGATGGTTTCATTATGATGTTTATTTACATGAGAGGGGTGCCTTTTAAAATTTGGGGTTGGGGATTCATTGGTTTGTGCCTATCTTGGGTTTGTCAAAGAAACTCAGCGCTCACAGCTCCAGCCCGGGCGCAAGCTCGGGTCTTCCCAAGATGGTTTGTAGGGATCGCCAGATATCGCCAGATCTGAGGCCTTCCGAGGAAAACCCTTAACAATGTATCCCGATGTCCGCAGTTTTTGTATGGCCGGTGAAACGGGATGTTTCCAGCCGACTTTGTGTTTTGATGTTCATGATTTGTCGCGCGCCGCCCGCTGTTTCCCTGTGTTGCTTCTTGACCCTCCTTCAAGTTCTGACAGCGACGCACTTTTCCCTCCCGTCTTGAGCATTTGTGGCATATAGAGCGCGTGGGAACCGTATTCGCCTTTCTGACCCCAAAAAAGCTTTGTATAATGACCTTCATTGTTCAACCATACAAGGTTTGCAGGGTTTGCGGTGATTGACATTTGTCACTTTCTGTTGCCCATGTATCACTGAACACGGTGCCTTCTCACTCACTCAGGGTGATGCAGTCCCTCCTTGTGCTTCATTCCGTTTCCACTGTTCAGGTGTACAGATCTGCCAACCCTGATTTTATGGGATTTTCAATTGGGAATAATTCTTATTTCCCAGTTTCCCCCCCGTCCGAATAGAGGCTGCATGCCAATGCGACTTAAAAGTAGATAGCAGCAGCGGTTTTTTGTTTGTGGCAGGGTCCGAAACGCCCCTGAACACAGGCATCAGGTCATGTGGCATCCCATGTCGTTCCCCTGCAGCGCTGCGCTTGCAACACGGTCCCCATTTGTTTTTCCTGTTTTGGTGTCGCGGCTCACGTCGTTCACCTGCAGCGCTGCGCTTGCAACACGGTCCCCATGTTTTTTTTCCTTGTTCAGTGTTGCGGCTGTTATTATCCATGCTTACACAAAGGATGCTCTCGGCCCAGAGCGATCCCAAGCACCGTCTAGTAGTGGCAGAGCAATGTAGAGTACGAACTGCATCGAACTGCCCCTTGAACGCAGGCCCTGGGTCATGTCGTTCCCCTGCAGCGCTCACTTGCAACACGGTCCCCTGTTTTTCTTCCTATTTTGGCCGTGTGGCTGCTATTCTCCATGCTTACACAAAGGATGCTCTCGGCCCATAGCGGGCCAGAACCACCCTAAGTACTGTCTAGTAGTGGTACAGTACGAAACGCCCCCTGAACGCAGGCCCCAAATCATGTCGCTCCCCTGCAGCACCGCGCTTGCATCACGATCCCTTTGGTTTTCTTCCTATTTTGGTTCTGCGGCTGCTCTCTCCGTGATTTCACGAGCATACTTCCGCTACAAAAGCCCAGACAAGTCCAAAGTGTCCATCCAATGACAGAGTACGAAACGCCCCCTCAACCTAGGCCCTACGCCGTGTCCCACGAGGTCCCACGTGCGGGGCGCTGCTTTTGCACGGCGGGCCTGCTGTTTTTCTTCCCATTCTGGCTGCGCAGCTGAAATTTGTTGTCTGCACAAGGATGCTCTGTATTGCGATGCAACACTCGTGTCACCTGTCCGACATGTTTTTCTCGGCTCCTGTGCTGTCCAGGGCGGTGCTGTTCAGGAAACACACCCTTTCAAAAGATCCCTTTTGAAATGGGGGCGTATCCTGTGTCAAACAGGTTCCATGCCATGAGTTGACGTTACCTGCCCCCTTCAAAAGAAAATTGACACCCCCCCATCATACATAACAAGTCAGATCAGATACATGTTTCATGGACGGGGTACCACTGTTGCGACATGTATAAGGGGTATTCCCCCCCGCGATCCCTTGCTCCTGGGGGGAAGATACGTCGCTTTCTTTCTATTTGTTATTGGTCTAAGCGGCCGGGGAAGGGAGAGTCCTGGAGCCGTGGTGTTAGCCAGCCACTGCTGTGGCGCTTTCTGGCCCGATGGCCTCCCGGACAACCTGGATCCAGGCTCTTCCGAGCACCGCAGCGCGCCAGCGCGGGCACGCTGATCCCCCAGGTTGTCGACCAGAGCATGGCAGCCTGGTGCTCCTTCCCCTCCACACCTGGCTCGTGTGAGGGGCAAATGCAGACGCATTCGGCGCCAGAGCGCAAGGTGCATGATATCTGGCGCAAGTGTTGTGGCGGGGTCAGCAGGGATGGCGGCTGGCCATGCCCCTGCATGTGGACCTGCTTGGGAGCGCAGCAGCGCACGGTCGCTGGGCCGAATGGCCGGCAGCAAAACCTGTTCTCGGAAAGAAATGTGGAGTGCGAAAGCAGCATCCCTTTGCCAACCATTTGCCCACACGCCGGGCTAGCTGCGCGCCGCTTGCGGCGCCGCTGTTCGTAGACATAACATTTCTTTGACATTTGAACACAACCGCTGCTTGGTGACCATAGTGCTGATGTGTGTGAACGGAAGCTCCTGGTTGGCCGACGATTGCCAGCTCGGTGACCGCAACGCGCATGCGAGGAATCAGTTGGTTTTTTGCCCCTTGGATCACCTTGGTGTAGCACGCTGCGGTCGCTGCTGGTTTGGTTCCTCCTCCCCTTCCGCGACGACACGCATATCGTCGCGAGTCACTTCGCCAGCCTTACCAAGTGGATCTCGCAAACCCCGGCAGACGCAGTCGGAAATAGTTTTTGAGCTTCTTGTTTGAAGACACCTAGGTGGAACCATGAATGGATAATTCCCGGCTGACGTTTTGCACCATGGGGGGCTGCACCAAGCCACGGGTCTGGGAAATGCAGGGGCTTTGAATGACACACCGATTTATTGCGCATGCTTCGTGCCGGTCACTGTACATTTTGTTTTAAATTAACCGTTCGTAACGAACAAAAGGGGACATCGGAAACAACAACGGAAATCTTCCACCCACTGTTGTAATATGCGTGGCAACATGATCCAATTCGCAGTAACCTGGTTGAAACCAAAAAATCGTTGCATTTCGGTTGTCTTGAGCAATTAGGCGTCCAATTCGTGATATGACAAATGGCTTGTTGGTGGGGGACCCTTGTTATTTTTGCAACACTGCGATGCACTGGGACCGCGGATCATCCAGAAAGGAGCGTGGAGAGACAGACACATTGAAGCTCCGCGGTGCCAACGTGTATCATCCAACAGCGCATGTGGAAGTGTATCGGGACCAATGGCGCAAAAACGGCAAGGCGCCTCAGCATAGCATTACGGTGGCGGGCCGAACGCACATCATGGATCCAAGTCTAAATCGGGCTCGCGACATTTTTTTTTGTCATTTTGCCTTTGTTGCCCATGTGTGCAAAGCCGCTGATGCTTGTGGCATGGGTGGCGGCAGAATGCGGCAGAACACAAGTGTGAAACATGTGGAAATTCTGAGCGGCCGTGTTGGTGAACATAATTGAGACTTTGAATTTCCCCAGCCTAAAGGGGGGGTCATGGAAAATGGGTGCTCCCATTTAGGGGGGTTTGTCTGGGGAGAGGGGGGGCTCTGACGGCTGTATGGGCTTCGCATGGGAGAATTGATGCGGTTGCCTTGCAATCACCGCCCTGGCCACAAGAAGATAGGTAGCAGTGGTTGTAATAGTAGGCAGTAGAAGGGCGAGAGAGTCTTTTTTCCAGGTGGGAGGGTACCCAGTCTTCCCAATTGTGTTGCTTATCAAAACCCACATCGCAAGCCCCAGGCGCCCAACCTATTTCTCGATACTCGCACCACTCCTATGTGACCTCTCCAAATTTTTACAAGAGAAGTATTTTGGGCACAGGGTGAGGGGGTGCGTGGCGTAGACAAACCCACATCGACAACCCAGGCCCCCCACCTGTTTCTCGAGACGCGTTGTATTGGTAAGCAAGACATAGATAGCAATAGTAGTAGTGGTATCATTAATAGCAGTAGTAGTAGTAGTAGTAGCAGCAGCAGTAGCAGCAGCAGTAGTAGTAGTAGTAGCAGTAATGCGAGAGGGGGCGCACCCACTTTTTTTCCTAATTGTGTTGCTTAGCAAAGCCCACGCACACCTTTGCGGCAAACATGACGGCAAGTCAATGGCCGCATTTTGTTTGCAAATGGGATCCTGTATGTCGGTGGCAGACAACCTGCATTGTGGGGCAGCCCCGTGCTAAATGGGCTGGTGGGTTGCCAAAGCTTGCAGCCCAGTGTTTCTCAAATCATGTGAGCCGGGTAGCCGCAGCCTGTGATGGTTGGTGGAAGCTAAAACAAGCTCAGCACATGGAAATGTACGACGTGTGAATGTAAATACCATTAGTCCGCAAACGCATGCAAACGCTGGCTGTTTCCAGCAACTTGTCCCATATCCTTACAGGAAAATAGTAGCTTGACTCAAACGCGCAAAGGCAGAATCTAAGGCTTTCAAAAGCGTTTGCTAATGGTTTTGTGGGCCGAGTGCATTGTAGGCCCTACGGACGGATGACAGCGCGGCTCGATGCACGTCAAAATGAAACCCAACAAGAACTGCGTGGATGTGTTGCTGTTTCATTTTGCGCGCGTTGGGCTGCGCACGGGGCAACTGTATATCGGAGTTCGCCGAGTTCTACTAACAAAGTCATGCTTGCGGGATGCGCCAAATGCAGCTCCGCTTGCATGACAGGAGGCAGGACTTTCACCTGCAGCATGCTGATTGCCGTGTAAGGCGAGCAACGACATTCCAGCAGCACGCGGCGAGCTGTTGTTCGTCAGAAATCGCGCGACGCCTTTTCCCAATACGCAACACGCTGCTACTCCAGTTCTGAACAAGGCTTGCAGAGCAGGACAAGCACATGTTTAAATGGCTGCGTGGGGAGGTGGGGGTTGTCCAAAGTTTGCGCATTCCACGCGTTGCCATTCTGTGGGCATGCTTGCCACGCCCATGAACGCCCATGAAGTAAGTAACATTGCTTGGGATGAGTTGTTGGACATCAGTGCGGTTTCTGGTCTCTTGTGTATTAGACCAGGGTGTGCGCAAGCGGCTGCCAGATGCCATGAAGCGTCAGTCGCAAGGTACATAACACCTGCTGTGTAACGCCATCACACATGCACGGCGTCGAATACAACAAACAGTTCCATCGATTGTGCACCATCGCGGGGTTACGTCATATGTGTTCACCATTGCCTCAATGACGACGGGCAATGCCTCCGTGAATCTGGTATCCTGCCGTGCCGGGAGGTACAAGTTGTAGTACAACTTGTTTGATTGTTACTGCCTGCATTGTTTTCGCCGGTGGGGAGCACAAACAAACCAAATTGAACTGTTCTGTTATTGAACTTTGTTTTACACCAATCCCGTGTTTAACATTGCGGATGAATTCGTTTGTCGTTGCTTTGTTATTTCCGAAGCATGCGAGATATGTCCGAAGCGCTGTGTACCTGCCCTGTGCCTTCCCCCTGGCCCTATTCGCCTGCTTTGTAATGTAAAAGCGTGCCACGGTTCTATACCTGATCTATGCAGTTTATGGACATGCCTATCGCTGGACTGGTTCATGCACGCGCTTCAAGCAATGGCACTGCCACCAAACATGTGGTGCAGATACATGGTCGCTTGAGTCATCTGCCCATGCGTTTGTGTGAGTTTTTGGGGGGTTCGCCGGAAATTGGGTGAAACAATCCAACCAAACATCCGTCCATGGTTGCTCAGGATTTGCACATCAATTTAGCCCCTTCCTGTCTTCTAGATTACGATGACTGTGGCGACACTGTGCAGGGCTGACGACTTCCATGCTGTGCAAGCTGATTACTCTCACGGATGCAAGGGTAACCGCAAACAACGCCACATATGGTGTACCAGTGCCACCATTGCGGTTGACACTTTCGGACTTTCTAGTTAGATAGTTTGATTCTAGTTGTCCTTCACATTCTGACGCTTTTCGCTGACAACAAAGAGGAACGACTCAAGGATGTGTAGTTGTCACATATTGTCAATGTTGTGGTTATGTGGGAAATGGTTTTAAATGTTTCGGAACAAAAACATCATACGGGCAGGCACCTTCAGCAGTGTCAAGGCCACACTCTTTTCTACGCGCAGCTACCGCGCTGTGCTAGAGGCCGCATGGAAGACTGGGCAGCTTCTTTGTGTAAACAGATTTTGGTATGGCAGCTTGCTCCGCCAATTCCTTGACGCTTCGATCAAGGGTGCTACACTGATTTTAAAAGCAAGTAGATTCAGTGCTGCACGTGAGGGTCTACACTTAACTCTACACACAACTCTTAGCAGCCTTGCCGAACAACTTTAACACCCTCACCTGTAGCACCGGGCCGAAAAGCCTGCACTTAGTGCAGGACAGGCCTACAGGACCCGACGCACAGCTGTTTGCCACGCGGCAGATTCGCCCTGAAATCCACCGGTGCAGTGCACTCCATGCAATACACCGGCGTTGCAACAAAATTGGCACGATTTGGCACGAACGATACCAAAGTTTGGACCCAAGACTGCGTCTTTCCGCGCAGGATGAATGGGATCGAAGCTCACATGCAGTTGTCACTGGTGGCCTCGGACTCCGTGTAGCTCTCCGACTCGCTGCTCTGGGTCTTTCCCTGAAAGGCTCAAGGCGTGCATGCAACTGACTGGAAGTCGACCCTCAATCAACTGTGACAAAAAAACTGGCCTTCTCGAAGCCCTGTGCAGGCCCATGGAACATTCCACCATACTCAGACCAATAATAGCAGGGGCTGAGGAGCGCCCAAAACATCACATACCCAGCATGCACCTGCGGGCTGCATCCGAAAGTTTGGGTTGAGGGTCTTTGCTTCTGACTCATTGCTAACTTTTCAAGGATGAGGGCGCGAAACAAAGTGTTTCTGCACGGTTCTACTGTCAATTCTTTCATGGATGCGTTTTGAAGGATCTCTGGGGCTGCTGTGGACATGCCTGGAAGGGCAGGAGGGCATCCTGGATGGGCTTGTAAAAGCAGAAGCCTGCGATCCTCGGTCCCAATTCTCAGGACTGCGTGGTGCCCTAAAATTCCCCCACGTGCCCCCACCAATTGGAAGGCTTGTACGTGTCACCGAATCAATCCCAGGGACACTGCCCCAAGGTTTCCGCCAGCGCCCACAAGCGCGGAGACCACTGCGAGCTGTTTCCTCATGGCAGGCTGCTGTCACCATGATCTTGTCCAGTTGATGTGTTGATATTTAAAAGCTCGCGAACGTCTGCCACGATTTGATCCAAGCTTCCTGTTCATGAAAGGCACGATGCCGTAGGAGGTGCCCTCAGCCACTGCTTGACTCAAACAACTTTGCAGTTGGAGAACAAACCCCAGGACCCATGGAACACTGAAACGTTCCCCGCAGCCTAAACATGCAAGCTGGAGCCTGCCTCAGCCATCTGCACGAACAGCGAAAAACACACCAAAACAGCGAGGGCTACGTACCAGGGCTGCGAGTTGTCCACCTGCGGATGTGTATATGGTCATCATCATCAGCTTCTCGGGGTTGGGGCACAAAACTCTGCCCAGAACTTGCCGCACCCATACGTAGCATCAGCTTTAACATATCAGGAACGGTTCTATTTTGTGGAGTGCCTTGCCGAAACTGAAGAGGAAGATGGCTTCGAAAAAGAGGGCACAGAATTGAGCCCAGATGCCTAAGTCCACTTCAGAGCACTGCTGTCAACCCATGTCAACCCCAAAGCCATGCAAGCCATAAATCCTGTCAAATCGAATCCCGGCTGCGGCCACGGAAGCCGAAGTACTTGTAGCACAAATCGCTGCTGATGCCTGCCAGAGTAGGCTAATGCAACAACAAACAATCTGCTGTATGTCTCAACTCCCTGCAAAAATCCCGCACACCTCCCAACGAACGGGCAAAAAGGTTCATGAGACCGAATGCGCCCGCCAGTGCGCTGGCATCACCTGTGCCAGGGACGCACGAGGAACCCCATAAGGCTGATAAGGCAAATTGACGGTTGGTTCCACGAGCGCAAACCACCCATGAACACGCCCACAACAATGCGTGCCTGCGTCCATTTGGAAGTACGTCCGAAAGTGAGTTGCAAGTTGATTATTCATTGCGAGTTCCTAAGTGTGCAACTTGATAAGGCGACAGGGAGCTCCTAAGCACAAGCTATGTTTCAGGACTTGTAAATCATGAGCTCTGTGCAACAAACGCGTCATCATGTTTCCACCACACATGCTGCAAAAAATGCCTACCAAGGGCCTACAAACTAACTGAGCAGACAAGCATCCGTGCCAAAACAAGCTGAATATTGAAAAATCATCACAACCACGCGAATGTCGCGGAGGACTTCGACATAGTCCCACATGGACGGTTTGGTTGTCTTGCCGGTCACAGTTGGATCGTATTTACGCCCAGTGGGCATATCCCAGCACCTTTGCACGGTACGATGTGGCAAACTTGCGCCTTGCATCATACGCCACAGCTAAGGACGAGCGGCAAAAGCTTCATGGAAATCGCGCAGAGGACGAACATGACTGCTGGGACCGCCATGGCCACACGCCAGGCAACGTTCGGCTCCAGCCCAGATGCCACCATAGGGTTGAAGAGGACCGACATCATGAAGATCCTAAGCTGTGCATTGCAAACCGACAATCACGGCGTGGGTCTCCGGAACCTGCGCAATAAATGTGACATGAAAAACCTCATGAAGGTGCAAGTTTCTGGGTCACGCCTCCACCCAAGTTGCCCCAACCGGCAGCGGTGGCATTTGCCGTGCCGACAACCTCAGTCAGCTGTCGTCCACTGGCTTGAGAAAACCGTAAAAGCGTTTTCATTTTAAAAGGGCGACTGGGTGATAATGTAATTCAATCACAGCAATGCAAATACCCTTGCTTCGAGTCGTTCTTTTTTCACTGGCGGTCTCCAAAGCTCTACTTGTTCCACGATGATGGCCAATCCTATATGGCGAATAGCGCGATAATCCCACTGCTTATTCCGCTAAAAAGGGGAGGCTTGAGCCAAAAATACAATTGACCATACACCAAAGTGAAAATTGCTACCATAGTTGCATGCCTGTGAGCTAAGGTGTATACGTAGAGCTTAACACACCCCACGGCGAATTGCAACATGTTGCATGAGACGAAGACAGAAGCTCTCACGTTTACACTCCAAAACTCGCAAGGTAGCAACAGCGTAGAAAACTATGAGACCATTGCTTCAGGGTGACCCTTGAACGCGCATTGTGAGACATATAGTGGCCACTCTCACTCGGCGTCAGGGAGAGCCTAGAACGCAACACATTCCGTAGCACACCAAAATGGCGATCGGAAAGGAGGGAAAGACAATTTTTCCATTATTCATTCGTCCATTGCGTTGGGATCGCAGGTGGGATTGTCACAACGTCCATAGTGCTGGTCGTTCTCGCTCTGCTTCAGACCAGAGAGGAACATGGAAGTTTGGGCACTTGTACGCCACCTCTCCACATTTTCATATCTAGCCCAACTCCTCAACTGTCCGTTAACCACATCGACAAATCGGTTCTTGTAGTATTTCCGGTATTCCGGACTGAATTGCACCCTCTTCTGCATGCCTGATCGATGGGAGGCGCCTCATCTTGGCCCGCGCTGGACAAATCCACCACAGGCTGCGACGGCTCCTCGTCATCCTTCTCCATCTTCACCTCTCGGAGGGCACCCGTAGGCCCCGAGACCGGCGACATGGCATTCCCCGTCCAAGACACCACTACTGCCTCCACCCTATTCTTGCCTTCTAATTGAGGTCTGCCAACTTTTGTGCTCTCTTCTGGCACAAATCACTCTGATTGATCGCTACAGGCAGACCAAGCACACTGACGCGGAAAACGTGTTCATCATGGCCCCCAAATCACCTCAAGCTGAAGTGAGCACGCAGACTAAAATTCTTAACTAACGTCAGCCCACGCTGTCTCACAGGATATGTGTAAATCAAAGAATTCCCCAGTTTCGACGGGTTAACAGACAGACATCAACAAAGCTGGACGCGGGGCGCGCCGCCACCACAGACACCTGGGAGTGGATGCGCCATTCGCGCATAGGTGTTCAGCCGCAGTCTTGCAAGTTGTGGAGCAAGTTCGATATTCTCAAACATCTTCAACTTCTTCAACTTCAAAGTGACCGTCTTACATCAAAATTCCACAATCTGCATTGATGACCCGCCCAACACCCCACAAAAGCATTTCGCACAACCCACTACCAGCCCTCCTTCAGGTTCTTACTAGGACCTGCCATTTTCAGATCATCAACATAAATGACCAGTAAAAGTTGGAGCTTCTTGTGAAAGGAAACGGAGGGCCAGTTCTCTCCTCTCCAACTCTTTCTTCTTCGCAGCTTCATCACAATTCACCTCCTAACTTGCGCCAGCGTCAGGATGACCGTATATGGCGTGAGTGCAAAGGACGACAGGTCTCCGTAAGGAATTAGGCTACTTGTTGTATTCATCTGGGATAGCCTCAGGAGGGAGTTCCATCCAACACTTGCGACCAAGGAGCAGCGCCTGAGGGCAAGCCGGTAAGCCTGTTTTGCATCTGCAGTTTGACAGCAGTTCCCTTTCAGGCTACCATAGAAGTCAGCCCATCTGGATGCTTCAAAAGAAGCAGCTGAACTTCCTAACTCAGAGAACACCGCAGCCTCATGTGACTGATCAGTCATTTGATTACCGAGACATACCCCCTAGCCTTAAACTTTCTACGGGGATCGTCTTCATCCAGGATGTGGTGCGTCTTGACCGTTATGGAACGCACCCTGGCAAAGTGGATTTCTTCCCCTGATTGCCCAGCCTTCCTCGCGACATCATCCTTCTCTCTCATGAAATCAAACGTCCCACATGTATTGTTGAGACGCGACCATTCCTTATTCCTTCCTTAGGCCTCCTTAAGGCTTGAAAAGTTCTGGAATTCACAATGCTCAAGCGTCTCTTTTCTCCCAACAGGCGGCGCCACAAGGGCAAGCCTCGGTAGGATGGCTTCCAGGATTTCTTCCTTCCTCTTTGGCGATCTTCTCCTGATGTTCGACGTTTCCTTTAGGATCTTCGATCCAAATCTGACCACCATGGAACTTATTCAGCCCACCACAGCATTAAGGTCATTAGGGCTTCCTTTCAAGGGGGTAACGTCACGACGCGTACCAATCTCAAGGTTTTGACTGATGGAGAAAGCGCTAAACTCAACCCCGGGGCCTTTCAGCGCGAATCATGGCGGCTATCAACTTCGCAAGCCACGGCCTACGTTTAATGTCATTGGTAGTTCTAACAACAACACCACGATTGCAAAGACCGAACACCCAGGTATCTAGCTTCTTCAGTGTTGCTTGGCCAGACACCTCGACGGTCCTGTAGTTGACGCGAGTCTTTAGGTTTGCAAGTTTTCACGCGCTCATAATGTCCTTCCTACAGCGCATCCCCTTTTGGACGAGGTCCTTAGCAAACCGTTCCCCCGTATCGAAGATGGGGGCGCATGGTGTAGCGTCGACCTTCTTACCTTCGGAAGCTATCTCTTCCCATTCAGGAACATCATATCCATCATCATGGAACGCGTAATCATCATCCCTATCAAACTCGACTTCGACACCTGGAGCAGCAGGTTCAACATCAGTCTCCGTATCCGATTCCCTCACCCTAGTCCTTGCATACCTCTCTACCTCTTCGGCTTCAGGATCTAGGGACTCCGCGGTCCGCGATTCGCTCGGCGTCGGGAGAATAACCTGCCAGGTCATCTAAAGGGTCGCGCTCATCGTCCGCATCGTCAACAAGGACAGGCTCCTGCTGCTCTTCTTTCAATGGCATCCTTAAGTCGTATGGCTTCCGCCTTCTCTCTCTCTTGATCATCCTGGACCACGCCTCTGAAGGAGTTCCCAAGGGACGCGAAGTCGGAAGCTCTTTCACCCCATTGGATCTAACCCTGTACCTTCTGCCAAGCTTGAGCTTCACAGTATACCCGTCATCATCGACGTAGATGTTCCCATCGCCTGCGACGCCCTCTGAGTAGTGGACACCCCCTTCTGAGATGTAGCGTAGCTTCGGTCTTGGGATAGCAACATCGACCATTTCGAGGCTTTCGGGACCTTCTCTCGATGAAGCTATGTCCTTTTTTCCCTCCAACGTAATATTGACCCTTTCATATTCATTCTTGAGGGGAAAGGTGATCTTGTCAGCGACCCACGATATCCTCTCTGCAACGATGGGTTCCCTGAGATGTCGGGGCACCATATCACAGTCGATGGACAAGTCAAAACCCTTGACATCTACCAGTGGCCCAGCAAGGTACTCTCTCCCCCAGCTTTCACCTGAGGTCGTGACGTATCCTGCAAAGACGCCAGTGACTGCGTCAGACCATACTTATTGGCGTTCAACTTTCTAGAAGAAGTAGGTTTGAAGTTCACCAACGATGCAAACGGGATTTGTTTGCCCTGAAACCCTTCACCGAACCTTAGCTCCCACCGGGACTGATCGTATTATGAAGGAGAGTGTAGCAACTCAATCACTTCCCAATAGCACGGGGGAAGCCCTGGCCACCACTCACGTAGCAACCTGATCCTCCAGGTATAGATTGGTGCGCTCGACAGTGGCATTGGTCTGCATACGGTTAGGAACGGAGATATCGAAGGGGATCTCCATGGTTGATGCGGCCTTCTCAAAGTCTTCCGCGTTAATTGTCACCGTACAACAACTTGATCTTTCTATCCCCCATGAAGAACTTCAACGAATTTCGCACATTCACTTCGGGTCTAGAACCAACGGGGTAAGCGCCTACGAAGTTTGTGTAGATATATTTCACAGTGAGCATCTTCATCACAAAGTCATCATCCTTCTGATCCTCAGGAAAGACACAAAGTCCAACGTGACTACATCACCCCATTCTTTCAACTCCCTTTGGAATGCTCCCTTCTTCGTGTACAGATGCCTCATCTTGCCCCTAACGGCCCTAACGCATGCTCTACAAAAAGGATTCTTGAACCTGTGTGATATCAGGAGCGCCATCGAAACGGCCTCTTCCTTCAATTTGTGCTTGGGGACCTTGATAGAGGCTCCATTGTCCTCATCTACAGACTGACTCCCGAGTCATAGTCAATTGAGCCAAAAATACAATTGACCATACACCAAAGTGAAAATTGCTACCATAGTTGCACGCCTGTGAGCTAAGGTGTATACGTAGAGTTTAACAAAAATGTCAGACATGGCTCGGCTACAGGTGCAGGAGCAAGGCCGGCCGTCAAAAAATGCCAAACACGCTTGAGGGTCCGAGCAAGAGAAGTACTTTTCCTGACCCTCCAGACATCTGCAAATTCCCACAACACACTATGCGTCTGCAGAGCTGGCCCATGGAAAGCAGTAGGTTAACCCCAGGACCCGCATTGATTTCAGAAGGCAATTGAAGCAACCCCTCGAA
The DNA here is from genome assembly GCA_905231905.1 of Symbiodinium pilosum. Taxonomy (NCBI): domain Eukaryota; class Dinophyceae; order Suessiales; family Symbiodiniaceae; genus Symbiodinium; species Symbiodinium pilosum. The sequence continues at coordinate 224,043 of CAJNIZ010045970.1, forward strand.
GAGGGTGCCAATGTGCAACGCAGGATAGCATTCGTCTACCAGTCCTACAGTAATCCAGTTTGGACTGCGTGGAAGTGTTATCCCGTTGGCCAAACTCCATCAAGTTAGTCATCGACACAATGACTGAGATCACTTCCCGACTAGCAACGCATACAAACATGGGTCATGTGCACACTGTCTCTTCATGCTTTCGGACCTACCAAGCAACGTTGGGGGCAAACATCAGCGAGCACCAGAACTGGTTGGTCACGAACGTGGCGCCTGCACAGCCTGCAGGGCAGTGCGAGCTCCTCAACGCTTCCGTGCCCTCATGCCTGCTTTAATCTACTAGTCCATTGTTGTGCATGGGAGTTCGTGCCAAGACCCGTGGATGTCCACAGGCTACATACTACATCAGGCCTATGAAGAAACGGATCAGCGTGTAGTTCCAAGGCGCAGAGATCGCGGCCGCCATTGCGACCCAAAAAGCGCCAAAGGACATTAATCCACACTGGACATTCACCTGAGCAGTTTTTGCTGGCAAAAAAGGCTCAGCGCAAATTCGAGCTGACAACATGGGGGGAGGAAGGAGAGGGGCCTGCCCCTAAACCCTAAATTGTAGTTTGCATTTTCTTTTCCATTATCCCATTATAGCCCCAATGGGGTTACAAGTACATTATAGGTAATTGGGGTTACCTTCAAGTCACCGGCCCAAAGCGCTCCAGGAGCGTTCCGAGCGCGATACGGACAAGGACGGTGCTGGCCACCGATGCCACGCCCGCATTCGCAATCACATTCTTGCACTGCGTGCCCGGGGTGCACACGCACTTCGCAAGCACTTGAGGCCTGTACTTCTCCTTCTGTTCACTGGTGGCTGCAGCATCGCTCATCACGTCCGCGGGGACGTCTTTGCAGTCAGCTGGCGCGCCGTCCTCCTTGAGGACTCCATACTGGCAGTAGGCCAGCCCACTCTTCAAGTTCTTGAACTTCAAGTAGGCCGGTCGGGTCGGGAACTCCGTGGGAGGGTAGATCTGGTTCTCACACATCTCAATGCTGGTCGCAACTTCCAAGGCAAGCGGTGCGAGGGCAAACCTAAGCGGCTGAGTATCGAAGAAACAGCAAAAACAGCGCATTTGGAGTTGAAATATGCTCGGGAAGCAGGCACCAACTAGCTAGCAAACTAGGCCTCTGAACACAGCCTGGAAACCAGCCCAAGAAAGCAAGAAAGAGATGGTCGAGGCCCAGAACGCTCGCATGTGAGGGTTCTGCTGCACGGTACCGCAAACCCTCAGCAGCGGCAGCTCCGTCGCCTTGTTGTTGGAATCAACCGCCAGCTTGTACTCCGCCATGGCTCTGCCAAGCGATATGATGCTGTACGGGAGGCTTTAGCTGTAGCTCGTGCACAGAAAACTGCAACAGGGATGCTGATGGCACAGCTGGACTTTTCATTACAGATCCGCACCGCTTCAGGCTTCCTTCTGCCAATGCCAAGAATCAAATAGTACCGGGGGGGGGGTGGGCAAACCTCAACTTTTACCCAGCAATCCAAAACATTTGCACCCGCAACCATATGTAATCTGCACCCTGAACTCGTAGCCAGCCACCCTGAACACACACCTCCTCCGCACTAGGAGTACTGGGAGTGGAAGCAGTGGTGGTTGGTGGTGTCAGCCATGTTGGTGGGCCGTGGCTCTTGTTGTTGATCGCTGCAAACATGTACCCTCTAAACATGTTCAATGTCAACACGGCCCCCTCGCCGACAGGCAAACATTAAGACAAACTTCAAACCCTTAGTCCCAAGGTTGCCTGATGTTCACATCGGCATGTGCAAGCTGCCAATGCTTGTGCACGGCAAGCTCTGAAAGCGAGCCTTCAAGACTCCGAAAGTCAGGGAGTAAGTCTGCGATATGAAGCTTACGATGTTGATGTGGATTCACTGGTCTGGATTGTCAAACGTTTGCCCTTCCTTGGAAAGCTTCCGGATCTTCCGGCTAGTTGCAAACAATGGGTTGATTCAAAATTAGCAAGTCTGAGACGACCAAAAGGAACACTACCCCATTGTGGCTCCCCATCAATGATGGTGCACATGGTTGGCGTGCAAGGATCAATCATCTAGGACACGAGTATGTGCATTTTGCGGGCCCGCATTTACTTTTGCTTCTAAGAATAATTATGCCTGTCCTGCAAATGGACATACACGTTTGAGCCCCAAGATGGGGATGACACGTTTTGGCACGCCCTCATCTTTTTCGGGCAGCTCGGCGGCAAGATCTCGGTTGATTAGCAAAACGTCATGCGAGCTCCAGACCACATTTGCCCGCATCAAGCTGACATCTCCAACATCGAGCTTTGGGCTCTACATTTTGTTAGCAAGATTCCACAATACAGTATGGGCATGCCAGTCAACACGGTCCTATCCTATGAAGCGCCATCCTCTTCTTGTACCAAAGTCTTTCTGCAGTCCCCACTGTACTCCAAGTCTTTCCTTGTAGCTCTAGTTAGTATTACTCTGGTATTCTTGCTCTTACTATTCATAATGTACATGTAAACAGAGGGAATCTTGCCTGAGCTGAGAGGCCTTCTCAGCTCTATACGGAGACTTCCGCCAGAACAGGGTCCATGAAGCACTGTCTAAACCCCACTGGGGCTAGCAGGAAATAAGGGAATATATTCTATTGGGATTATGTCGGAATTGCAACCCCTTGTTCCCAACTACCTCCCAGTAAGGTTTGAACTCGTTTGCAACCTGCTTGCTTACTTGGCTTTACTTGCGGCCCCTGCGGCAAACTGAGTCGGGAGCTCATGCACCGTTTCGGATGCAAGTGTGCGTAAGCAAGTAGGCCAAAGTGAAATGAGCAGTTCTGGATCGCAAAAACATGTGAGCCATAGTCTAAACTCCTAGTATCCCCCTAATATCCCCTATAGTAGTTCCCTATATAATCCCCTATATAATCCCCCTTTAAGGAGTTTAGACTATAGCTCATGTTAGGTCATGCTTTCAGCTAGAATCGTGTTGCCCTCACGGCGGTTCGCTGCATAGGGCCTACAACTGATAACTTCAATATTCACGAACTATGAGATTCCTAGGGGTCCTTCCCCCTATGCTAATGTAATAGGAATAATAGTAATAGTAATAGTAATAATAGTATTATGGGGGATAATGGAAAAGAAAATGGAAACTCAAATAACCCCTACATAATCCCAGGTTCCATTTCATTTTCCATTTTCTTTTCCATTTGATTCTCCATTATAGGGCCTTAAACCCTATATTATTGGGTGCCATAGTAACCCCAAATAAAATATCATCAATCTCCATGATGCCTGGGCTTACCACTGCTCAAATCTCACTTCAAGGCCCCGGGGTTAGGTGACTGCATCTACGTGGCCCCTGGATGTCTACGTTTTTTTTGGGATATACCCTAGGAAGAAAGACGTCCAGGGCCCAGGTGTAAGTATGACCCTATCATAGCCTAGTAGTGCCCTCTGGCAAGTGGGCTCCTAAACCGTAAACCTTAATATTGGGCTCTATATAGGGGTCACCCTGATTAGGGAGACAACCATACAATAAACCCAGGGTCGCTCAAAGCGGGGCAGCCGTGCAAGGCTTCATTGGGCCCCCCAGCCTTTGGGGATCGATCTCATTACCTGCTGCGGGCTTCTGGCACCTGATGACAAGAAGGGCGAGACGTTGGGGGGCAGGAGGAGCGAGGGCTTTGGGCTCAGTGTGTTGGAAGTTAAAAACCCTAAACCCCTAAACCCTAAACCCCTAAACCCTAAACCCCTAAACCCTAAACCCTAAACCCTAAACTAAGGGTTTTGGAGAAAGGTTCAGTTTAGGGATGATACGCTGGGCCCTGACCCCTCAATCTTATGGCCCTTCGAATTTAGAGTTCTCGGGTCCAGTCTAGTCGTCCAAACAAGGTTTGAGGCAGGTTCTTCTGTGATCTACTTTGCTGGTACATATCTACAATTACGCGTAACTTCTGTAAAAAAACAACTTCTGAGTTACAATGCGATATCTTTCAAAATTGAGGCTTGTACGTGACACTGCTGTCTTGACATGTGCTCATCACAGTGTGTCATACTTATGCATGTTGAAGCAGGATTCCCCCTACATGCCCTCTCACGGAGGAACGGTGACCTCCTCACTGAGACTGGAAACCCTCACTTCTTCATGAAGATGAATTAAAGGCGCAGCGAGGCTGTCTTTATTACGCGCGTCGCCCCTCGAGGACGGTTCAGCATAATCCAGAGGACCTGCTCCGGATTGATCTACACCCCTTGCCAGCGTGATGCATTATGCGCGACCTTGACGGATGCTTTTGGACATCTTCAAGCCCCTGAAATAACACTAAATGCTAAATAGTAGTTTCTATGTTTTCCATATGATTTTCCACTATTGGGGTATATAACCCCTAAATCCTAAACCCTAACGCCTCAAGAAACATGATTGGCCTGCTGGTGCCGGAGGCTTTGCATTGCCGGGCATGACCTGCTAGCTCTTAGTGGAGGGGTGGGAGGTCTGGAGGCTTTGGGGAATTCGGTCAAGTCAAGGACGTAGGTTTTGGGGTGAGGCGAGGTCCTAAGCCAAGTTTGTAGCCAAACCCTGCTAGTATCTCGGTTGGTTCTTTGAATCCAAATGCAAAGTCTAAGAGGTATTGGTTCACGGATTTTTGAAGTACGGGGTAAGCCCCTGGCGCTCCCTGGAAAAAAAAGTAACAAAAACAAAGCGTTCACCTAGGTCATCGGGATGCCAGTTCATTGTCCTTTCTGTTTTCATATAATTCTCCACAATTGGAATGAAAAAGCCCAAGCACGTGGAGAAGCCCTGTATGAGCAACAGTTGGAAGCCCTCTGATCATGCTTGGGAGTGTTCTGCCATCTCGTTCCATATCGTTTTGCGGTACTGCGGAGCATGGTGAAGCAGACCGTCTGGATTTCACTAGGCTTGGACTTGAAACCCCTAAGCCTAAACCCTATATAATCCTATTGTAGTAGTTTCCATGTTCTTTCCATTATCCCTATTACGAACCCCAATATTACCCCATTGTTTAACTTTTCATGAGCCACATGAAGGACTGGCTCCCTCTGCCTCATATGCCGTCCTAAGATGGTACATCAACTGCCGCAAATAAAAACTATCTCGTGGTGTTTAGGAGGGAACAAGGGAATGGATTATAGGGATTATTATTCGGGATCATATAGGGACTACTATAGGGATCCATTCCTCCATTCTCTCCTAAGCACCAGGGAGTTTTGTGGCACTTCAGTTGGGTTTTGAATGTCGTGTTGCCACTAATTCGGATTGAAGCACGACAGCACCGAGCTCTCTATTTGAAGTGGACCGTCTCCGACGAAACGCCTGATTTTCAGGAATCTTGAGAGGCGTTGATTAACCCAGACCCCTGATTAATAAACCCCCCTCCCCTTAATAGGGACTATAAAAGGGATCCTAATATTTAGGCCCTTAAAAGGAGGGGGTTTATTAATCATGAGACTACATTAGATTTGTTTGAACAGACGGAACGTTAGTTCGTCGCTCATGTTATCCCCATGCGCGCGTTGGCCCGGCCTGAGGCCGGCCATAGCCTGCCATTGTGGCCATTCCCCCAGCTTGTACCTGTGCAAGCCCAGGTTGTGGCACGGATATCAGCTTGTATGAGATTGAAATAAGATTTGGGGCATATACAACCCCAAGACGAGAATCACATGTGAAAGAACAAGGAACATGAAATCGAAACTGGGATTGCTAGCTGGTCTTAGCCCCTCGCATTGTTATGGCTTAGGATTTGGGGTATTGATCTGATCTTATTAAGGCTGTACCGTACTTCTGCCTTCGGTCTACCAGAGGAATAGCATCCCCCGTCAATCCTAAAGCCATGATGCGAAACAACGCGAAGCTCTTGGCAACACCTTTTGAAATCCTTCCCTAGGGATCCAAGTAGCCCAACGTAGGTAGTATTTACAGACTTGAGGGTCCAATGTTGGCATTATTTGTTTACTTGGATCCCTAGGGCTTCTCAGGGGTTGACATGGTCATCAGGACGAGAGCCTCCCGTCTCGGGGGCTTTGGGATTTGGAATTTTGCACTCTTTCGCGAGTTCAGTGCGAGGATCCAGGTCACGGGGCATGATGCCAATGATGCTCCGTACTTTATGAACCTGTAGTCGCTATTCTTAGGCAAGGCTTCAGAGCTGAACACTCTCAAGAATTGGTAGCAGTAAACAAAGCCTGAAATAACACTCATCATAAAAGCATAAGTGGAGTTCTGTTTTCAACCCGTTGGCGACTAACAAGGGCAACCAAAGATTATGGTGTGCGCCGGCCCCTGATGCAAAAAGTCAAGTTGTTGCTGAGCAGATCTGAGCAGCCTCATCTTTGCAACACAAATGCCAGTAGTGAAAACAAAAAGCACAACTCTGCGAGGCAAAGACTGCTGCAAATGTCAACCATTTCGGACAACGTGAATTGGATTCCCATTCCCTGACCCAAACCCTTCCCGTAAGGGTCCAAGTACCCCACATAGTATAAACTGCTGGGCCCGAATGGGTTCTAATATGAGCCATCGCCTAAACTCCTAGTATCCCCTTATTAGGCCCCCCCCCCATAATGCTCCCCTATATAGTTCGCCCTATAATCCCCTTTAAGGAGTGTAGACTACCTAAACCCCAAAAGTATGTAAAATAATAGCCCTAAACCCATAATAATAGCTATAAAGGCCATGATTTTACATACTTTGGGGTCCAGGTATAGCTCATATGCATCCTTTGGAGTCTAGCCTTTACTACTTGGGCACATTGGGTTAAGGGTTTAGGGCGTTTAGGGTTTTTATGGGTTCAACTAGTACCCCCTCTATACTACCCCACCCTAGGTTCCCCCTTAGTTAACCTTAATTAAGCCTAACTACCCCTAAATAACCTTAATTAAGGGGGGAACCTAGGGGGGTAGTATAGAGGGGGGTACTAGTTGAACTCATGAGGTTTAGGGCTCGGTCCCGCAGTCAAAGTCCACATCGCTACAGTCACCCCTGCGGCCGGTCATGCCAGCCCACCCCAGGGGGCTCCGATGTGGGTGTCTTTTGGGTTTTCTTATGGTTTTTTTTCGCCAGGGAGTATAATAGACAACCCAAAAAAGAATTACATAGGAGCCCTAGGGATCCAAATATCCCAATGTAGGTAGTATTTACAGATTTTAGGGCCCAATGTTGGAATTATTTGTCTACTTGGATCGAAAAGGGGAGAGTATAATATACAAACCCTAAACCGTAAACCAAAAAACAACTACATAGGAGGATCTGGATAGAGCAAGGAAGCCTGCTGAGGAAAAGTGTGACCGCCAATGCCGCTTCCTGCCACCTGGACGGGCTGCTGAAGAAAACTTGACCCCCTTCAGGTCTTCGGCAACACTTAGGGTTTAGGGCTTAGGGAAGAATATGGCTATATTAGGGTTATATTGGGATAATGGAAAAGAAAATGGAAACTACTATATTGTAATGGGGCATGTATATGGGTTATATTGGGATAATGGAAAATAAAACGAAAACTACTACTTTTCAGGGTAAAGGGTTCACGGAGCACATGAAACTCACTGGCTTGTGGCCTGCGGGCACCCTTTCTTCAGTTCCTGTTCTGCTGTGGCATGCTGCGGAGGACGAGATCCTGGAGCTCTTGTTCGGTTATCTCAACTTCCTGCGGGGCTTGCCAGCATGGCCGCAGGATGGGGGCTTGCAAAACTTGTGTGCAGGGCAATCGAAGACAGCTGTTATGGCAGAAGGAGCTCCTGGCAGAGAACCTGCAGCTCTCAGAAGCTGCATGGGCAAGCCGGGAGACGGATGGGCCCATGGAAGCAACTGTCCAGCTGGCGGGGAACATGCAGGCCAGGGGTACTTGAAGACTCAAGACTTCTCTTCACGCTTGTCATTTTCATAGCTGGGTCTGTGCTTTCCTCGCCCTTTGAACAGCTACACTGTGAGATGTGTCCAAATCGCCTGCAGAGGATTGGAAATTTCCGCGTGACTATCTGCGGGCCAGCACGCGGCTTCGGGACGGGCCAGGTTTGGCAGGCGCAATGGGAATCAATAGGGATAGCGACCTTTGACCCTAGATGCTAAGTGTGCTCTGTTGGAGTTTCTGCTGAACATTTGGTTTGGACTTGATGCCAACACTGCCACCGGGTTTCAAAGGCACAGTGGATGCCCTGCTGCACTTCTTGCGCGCAGACAACAGCATCATCACCGCAGCTTGGTCTGCACGTGATGTCGGCTCAGAAAAGTGTGACACAAGGGGCCAGATATTCGTATGTACTGGACAATTTCAAGGGCCCGCTCTGCACAGGCGGTCTCCCGCAAGTTTGAGGACGCTGGGAACGAGACAGAGCCATGGCCGACGCCTCAGCCCCATTGAGGGTTCTTGAAATTAAAGCATAATATATCTGCTGCAACCCGCATCTGTCAGACAGGTATGGTACCCGCTTTCGGCGGAGGCCACTATCGCAGCAGCCGCGCTGGCTGCGCGTTTCTGCAGCTCCAGGTTTAGGCCAGGGATGGCGCTTTGGACAATGCACATGCGATGGAAAAAAATGTCTTCTAGGTTCGGGTAGTTTCCGTGATTGTATGCCTGTGTGGTCATAACCCATGGCAGGCCTGCCAGATCCAAATCCATTTCTCCCGCGCAGCCTGGAGCTGAAGGAGTGGAAGCGTTGTGAAAACCCTGTTGGATTCGAAAAGAGGGGTGCGCTCCAGTGGGACAGGCGCAAAAAGTCAAGATTTCCTCAAAGAATGCCATCGTTCTGCCGGAGAGCAAGATTGACAAAGTCTGGCAGGCTTTCTTCAGGCTCTTCGTCTGGGATTTGTTTGCAGAAGACTATGTTAATCAACCAGGACAGGATCTCAACGGCAGCCGATCTTCAATCTCGATAATCCCGCCCCCTACAAACAACACTTGCCATTGTGAGCAATGAGTCTGAATAAGACTTGCCTTGGTAAGTAATCCATCTGCAGGCTTGTAAGCCCTGGAAGACAAGCTTGAAAGGGTCAGGATGTCTAGTCAGAATCAGGATCTGTTTGATTCCTATAATTGTTCTGCAAATGCAATATGAAACAGGCCCTGATGACAAAAGCCTTGTAATGAATGGTTTTCTGGCCGGGGAGGGGGGTGGGCGCGCGTTTTCTTGCAGGGCGGAAGCGATCGCTTGCAGCAATGCCCTGTCTTACTCCTACCTTGCTAGAAGGCTCAAAGGGGCCGAAGAGAAATTAAATGTGAGGGTATCTGGAGTGAAGGGGACAGCTGCTCTGAGTAAACCGCATCCCTAAGGCAAGACACCGAGCCACTCGCCTTGACTTGGATACGCTCTCAAGATTGGCTCTAAGGAGTTTGTTGCCAATGTTGTTACATTCTGTGTGACAGCAGCGTGCAAGGTATGGAGTACCCAAAGCTGGAATCTTCATCGAGTTGCGGACAAAGTATCCGCGAAGCACCTTGTCCAACTTGCTGTTGTGTAAGATTGACGAGTTGGGGGTTACTGGCACTCCCCCAAGTAAGAACGTTCACTGTATTATGTCAATAGTCGCGAAGGCAGCGCTCGTGCTGCAGCCTGTGCCCGAATCTACGAGTCCATGTTCCGTCAAGCACTGCAGGAGTGAATGCTGCATTCGCTACATCTTGCGGACATTTGCAACTATTGTTCGCTTCTCTTTGAGTGGTCAGGAGACCCTGCTCTACGATGCGGAAGTTGCAGGTCTTTCAGGTCTGAATCTGAGATCTCTGCTGCATCCCGCGCGTGGTGCAGGTCTCGCTTTCAACTTCACCACCTCCATGCGAGGGGTGGAGGACCGGAAGTAGCAAGCACGTGTGTGTCAATGTGCAAGTGGTAATTCTTCTGGCCGCGCACCAGATGTGGATCCATATGCAACCCCAACACACCGGGACTTTCGGCGCCAACATTTTTGAAGGCCCTTGTCACCATCACCATGTGACCCGCCCGAAGGTCATAATTTGTCCTCGAGCTTCACTATCACAAAAATGTGAAGTCCTTAGTCATCCCTAAGCTCTACACTGCCAGCTCTTCTTCGGCGGCTTCGACAACCGCCTGCCAGACTTCGCGTTAACTGCGCTGGGGGCGCTCCTGGCCTTTGACGCTTCTGATGCCCGAGGTGGGAACGTGGGGGTTGAGAGCGTTTTGCGGTTTTGCTGGGTTCTGGAGGGAGTTATTGTTCGAAGGGCTCTTGGGGATGATGCAGGCGTGCAATGGGATTGTCATAGAGGTTTTCGACAGCGGGCTTCTTTTGCCCCGAAAAGGCAATGACAGGGGGTTTGAAGGCGTTGTCTCGATACTACAGGCTGCCTATGCGATTGTTGTTAGACGCATCTCTTCTAGGGAGTACTTCGCAGCGGAACTAAGAACGGTACAAGTGCAGCCGTTGTCTCCTAGACAGGATGCTCTGACAATGATGAGAAGGATGATGACAGCGATGAAGGAAACCCTCATCATCAAAAGCATCATCTTTTGACTGATCATTTCCAGCGCGCTTCTGGCTGGCGCACATCATTGGGTTCACGCAGCAGTGGTGCCAGTAGCAATTGTTTGTGTAGTCATGTATTAGGGCACGCACAAAGTGAGGACGGCAGAATCTGCCGCATGGCATATGTGCTTTCGGATGTTACATGTCATCCCATTTGTTAAGAAGCGCTTGCTGTCATCTGCTTGTAGTGCTCGCGGATTGACCTTACTGCCTGAAGTCGCTTCGGCAGCTTCAGGCCGCGTCCCCCGCCCCCCGAGTCGATGACGTCGGCCTGATGCAGACTTTCTCATAGGAGATGTTGAACAGAACTATGACCACACTCGTAGACTTGGCATGAGTTATTCTGACGTCTGCCAACAGGTTTCCGGGCCCAAGCAGATCTACTGCAACGTGAGCTCGACTCCTTCGCAACTCAGGCCTCGGGGGGGTCACAAGCCAGTAAATATTAAATATGGGGTTACTACGTGGGTTTACTGCAGAATTTGCAAGTGTTATGGTGCATCAGGGAGTCATGGTGGCATCCTTGCCGGTTTAAGTTGGGACAGAAAGTGAGTGATCCAATCAATGTATCGTCGGCCAGAGCGCTAGCCACCGTGAAAAATCTGACTGTGCTTGAACCTCTACAGCAAGGGTTCCTGTGAATCAAGCCTGCCTGTCCCCTTCAAGGCACCAGCTGGCCAAGCTGCCTACTGGTCAGGCCCGAGCTTGCAAATGAAAGGGACAAGGAGCTAGCAGAATGACAATGTCAGCTGTCATGGCAGAGTAGGCAAGGCGCTGATCTTGCGTATGAAGTACACACATGGGCGTTTGAAATTGCAGAAAGACGAATCCTATGAGTTTTGGGGTAAGATTCGTGGCCACGGAGTTAGGCGCTGATGAGTGCATGTGGTAATGGGCTATTGCAGTCGTCAGTATCGCGGTTCAACCAGCAAAAACCCAACAGTGCATCAAGCAATAATAGCTGCGCAGCTGGTGGGGCCACTGGTTAACCTTGCATATCCATTTTGCAATGTAAGTGAGATTCCTCCATTCTCCAGCTGCCAGCAGCACGGTGTCGAAACCACAGGCTTGGCGACAGTGGTGGGCGAGATCTCTCTGAAGGCCTTGCCCGAGTTTTGTGCACCATCAACCTAGGGACCCCTACGAATCAATGGTCTGGACAAGTCCTGACCTGCAGTCAATAAACGTGGCAGTGAGAAAAGCAGATTCTGCCCAGCTAGAGGAGAAGTCACACACGCCTACTAGGCTATTGAGACTGATCCAAGCAGTCATACTGTACTTCATAACCATCCGGCGGCGCTGCAGACAACACATGGGACCACTACAGCAGGTTGCAACAATGAAGCTCCCATCAGCAAGGGTTCAAGCTGGGCCAGGAGCTGCGGCAGGCCTTAGACGGCCTGACGCACCTTGACAGACTGGAGAACGGCGCTTTCCGCTTGAGGTTTGAGGTCATGAGCATGATTGAGTCTTGCTCATTGCAGTGCCAATGCTGCTTGCTTGAACTGCGGATATAAGGAGGGGAGTGTTCCTCCTCCTCCTACCACTGTTGCTACTACCGCTGCTACAAGGGACAGTCCATGAGCGTTCTTACGCGGGGAAGTGCAAACGCGGGCGGGGTGTCCTTGCAGACTTGCTATATTTCAGATGTCTTCGTCTGTTGCCACAGTTCATATCGCCTTGACGTCCGGTTGTCGTGCTAAATGTGTGGGATTCCTGAAATCATGAGGTCCCAGCTTTGGGGTTTTGGTGGTTTGGAGCAGTGCCTAGTGGTCTTTCTTGTACTCACGCTACAGCGAAGGCAGGCTTCTGCAGCAGCGCTGAAAGGGTAAGAAGGCCGGTTGTTATGACTTCCGTTGCCAAACGGCATCATAGGTCCCATGTTTCCAGGACTTCCAGTAGCTTGCATATGCCAGGGGTTCCATGCGGAAACGAGCTTTGTTATGACTTCTGCTTTTGAGTCGTCACTTGCGGTTCCTCGCAGGAATGCTAACAAAACTGGTTGTGTGAGGGCTGCGGCGTTCGTCTGTTCTGCTCCGGTTTGCCACTACTACTGCTACTGCTGCAGCTACTGATACTCCTCCCTCCTCCTCCAACAACCACCACGATGACGACGATGAGGACGACAGGATACGATTACGATTACGAGGATCACCACGGCTGCTACCCTATGCTACTTTGGGGTCATGATCCGCGGCGCTCCTTACATTTTCAGCCCAGGGCCCGAGATGTTGCAGCCTTTGCCTCAGCCCTTTGGACCTCGCCGCTTGGACACGATTTTGCTTCCCAGTGCGATTCAAGGGCTTAGGTTGTCGGCTTAGGAGTCAGGATTCAGGGGCTGGCTTGAAGGACATGGGCACTTCCTTCGAGCATGGTTCTCATACGAAGCTCGTCGATAGACTCAGGTACTTCCTAGGTTATATGCTGTAATCACTTGCTTCTAACTACCACTGCACAGTACACTGGTGTAGAACCAGCAAGAAATCGGTGCAGGCTCCGAATTAAAGTAAGTTCCACAGAATTCTTCAGAGGGGGCTCTCATAATAATCCACTTCAACCCCTAAGGCGCCGCTCAGAATTCCTGGAAACTCCAAATCCCAATCCCACCCTCAACGCCATCATTATCCCAATAGCCACTGCATGCTGTTTGTATGACCCGGTACCCCAAATTTGAGACACCCAAAGCCTCATCCTCTACACCTCACATCTTGCACCCTCAGCCCTTAGCCCTGAACATTAAGCTCTACACACAGCCCTGAAATGGTAGCTTCTCAAAATAGGAGACTCCAAAATAGACCCTAATATATCATAATCCTTAAAATCGGAACCCCCAGAAGGGGCCCCTAAATTATGGGAAGCTTTCAAATCAGCCATGGTCTAGGCCAGTGGTTGGCGTCTCCCTTTGTGAGGGCAACTTGCGCCCACAGGAGGCAGAACCTTGGCCACGGCTTTCCTATCTTTAGATTTTGGACCCCAATGAGCTATAGTCTAAACATGTCTAAACTCCTTAAGGGGGGTTATATAGGGGATTATATAGGGGACATAGCGGTTCTCTGGGGGGATAGTAGGAGTTTAGACTAGAGCTCATATATAGCTCATATAGTTAAAATTGTATATAATGTGTATATATATATATATGTATATATCCCCAATAGTGGAGATCATATCCCCAATAGTGGAGAATCAAATGAAAAAGAACCTGGAAAGTGAGAGGGTAATTATGAACATGAGGTTAGGGAGCTGTTCTACAATTTAGAAGGTGATGAAAGATTTCTGGGAGGCTCTCGCAGGGCTGCTTGGTATTGTTCGAGGGGTTCCTAGGCCGTTGCAATTCAGTGGAAATGCTTCAGGCTTGACAGACTGAGGTTTCCTAAGTAAGGGCTTAGCCTGGGTTGCTGTTAAAGAACTTTAAATTAAGCTACCATATTGGGAAAACCTTATCATTTACTAAAAATACATATAAATGCCCATTATGGTAACCTAATTTAAGTTCCTTAACAGCAACCCAATAGCCTCCAGGAGTTCGCAATGATTCAGTCCAAATGTGTGAGAGCAATTGCAGTACTCACGTTTGGAGACGCTCGCAAGAGGACAACACTTACATTGACGGAACTGCTGGTGCGGTGGGTACTGTAAGCTTCATACCACACTTCCCATAGTGAAACGTGACGAAGGCCTTACAGGGTTGCTGGTCTTTCCTTTGGGCCATGAACCGCAAAGGACAGCTTCATCGCCAAGGTGAAGGAGGTTCTGAAAGCTGAGAGCTTCAAAGTAGCACCTGAGTCCGCTTCTTGACAGCAAGTGTTCGGTGAGACGTTGTTGAAAGGGTGTACCAGCAAAAGGACAACAGGAATCTTGGCAGTCGTGATAGACTGCCGTGGCTATGATTGCGACGATGCTGGCGACGATGACGACGACGATGACTTCTTCTTCTTCTTTTTCACTCGCCGCAGAAGAGTCCTGCGATGCGTCTGGCATCCTTATGATTTTTCATAAGGGAATCCCAAGGTATTCTTGGGTTTCGGCGGCTCCGGCCCGACAGGCCCCATGAGCGAGCCACCGTATCCCAGTCATGATATGAGCTGTGTTAATGAACGGAAATGTATGACACTCAGACCATGGAGCCATGTATCTAGGTTGGTCGCTCAATCTTCATGACTGGAACTGAAATCGTTCCGAACTCTGTTCGGACTGAAAGTGAAGTCACGAGCTCTTAATTCCAAAAAAGAGGTAGGCATTGCTGAGTATAGTGTTTAAATCCCGGGGTCTGAGTCTGACAGCCTTCTTGCCGTCATCTGTATGGTGGGATGGAATGCCTTCCTCGAAAAGGACGGCACGGTAATGGCCCTGCAAAATGGAGTCCCCTAGGTGGTACACTATGGCAGTAACCTGATAGGAGGCGTGGGCTACAGTTATGCCGTTATCCGAAAAGTACGGCATTGCAAAGGACCAAGGAGGGGTAACTCTGCCTGTGCTCTTAACGCCTTGATCGGTGAAGCGGGCTACTTGCAGGGCCAGCATGCCGGGCAGTTTGCTCACTGCATGGAGATTGGCCTGAGCTCCCCATGTGTCAATTAGGTGCTGCAGGCTGGTGTCTGCTGCTGGGTGCAAGGCCGTGGATAAAGGCAGTGGCCACGTGGTACCACGGTCGTCCGCCTGGACCAGATCATCCCTTATTTTAACCCTGGATTCCCATCTACCAACCTCATCCGCTTGAAAGACTCCGGGCTGCAAGAACTGCAAAAACTCAGACGTGTCATGCTGCCGTCCTGGGTGGGGCCAGGAAGCAGTAATGGATTGCCATGCCATGGTGCTCCATAGCAGCACGGGTTTTGTCTGAGTTGAGAGCCAGCCGATAAATCTGATGAAAGGAGAATCGGCCAGAGTCGATCGCTGGGCTTCCTGGAGGTAGGTAATGGTCCACATCAAGGAAAGGATATTAGCATTGGCATAACAGAAGTTGCTAGTGTTGCGTAGTTGAAGGGACTTAATCTGCTGACGGCCTTCAGGACGTAGAAAGCTTACAGATCTTGAAGCAGTCGGTCGACTGTGTTCGCTAAAGGAGATCTGCCGAGCTTGGCCGGGCGTAAGGTTGCCGAAACGAGGTGGGTGCACGAGTTCCTGCTCAGCTTGCCTAGCAGGAAGAACGCCTGCTGTGATTCCTGAGATCTGTTTTGGATCTCGAGCGTGAACGGCACGATTTCGGAGGTCATCTCCGCCGTGAGCTTCCGCAGGGCGTGGAAGCGAGCTACTACCTGCGGGTGGACTATCAGCATTTTCAAGCCGGCCAAAGAATCCTGCACCTCCTTGAAGCTGAGGGGGGCTTGACTCGATGCTTGGTACTCTTTCTTTTCCGGATCCCATTGCAGAAATGGAAAAGATCCGTTCACCACCAGGCCTCGTTTCTCCGCCACCTCGCGCAACTTTGGGTCCGTCTCTAGCTGCTTGACTCTGTTCAAGATGGCGTCCAGCATCGAGCCCAGCAAAACAACTCTCAGGGGCTGCGTCACCTGATTGGGAGATTTCTCTTTCTGCTCCCGCCAGTGCTTGCCCACTAAAAAGAGTGCCTGCACGATGCTCCAGTCTTCCGAGGCCGGCTTGCTCTGCTCTCGATTCTTGAGGAACACTATCAATTGCGTGTCCTGTTGAAGTATCGAGAGACTGTCCTCCTGGCGTATCAGAAGACGCCCCATTGCCCGGACTATGTTTTTCAGGTCGTCCGAAGAATGAGAGGAGCCCTGATTGCGTGAGTCTCCCCACCATTGTTGCTGCTTCGGCTTTCTGTCCTGATTGTATCCCTGTCCCTTGCCTGGACCTTTGGGCCATTTGGTCCTCTGCTGCGCGGCCACCTGGTTTTCCTGTTCCTCCTTGCGTTTCTGAGAATTGTCCACTGGCATTGAGGAGTCCGTCGCCGCATCCGCTGGAGGAGCCGTGGTCGAGGCCTCCGATCCCTGGGTGCTTGGGATCGCCGGAATGAAGCCCGCAAAAGTGTTCAGCTCCTGTATCGCCCTGACGAGCTCCTCCTCACTGACTTGAGTGGTCATCTCGAAGTGTTGTTTGGCCTGGCGGCCGGAGCTTAGACGAGTGGCGATTAAGGAGGTGACCACAGGCCCACAGCACTGGACATGCATTACGGTGAGCCTTGGCCTGTGTGGAATATCTCTCGCCGCACCAGGTACAGGGATTGGCAGGAACTTGACTGTTTCGAGCCCAGTCTATGATGGCCTGATTAGCTTCCTTGATGGATGCATGCAGCTTAGTGGCATGACGGCTGACATACATGGGAGTCTTGCACTTAACCCCGCACTCTGGACAGTAGCTTTGCTTGCACAAACCTCTAACATGAGTAGCGAGTGGTGTAAGGAGGCCTTGTTTGGCAATGGCAATGTTATCAGACCTATGGAAGATCGGAACGCTGTCGTCCTCTGCAGCATCAGTCTCCGACGCGTGCGTCCCATGAGCAAGACTGCTCGCTGCAGGAGAGGTCGCTTCTGTTGGAAGCATGTGTAGCACCGGACATGCTCCTTTATTAAAATGAGACATATAAGCTGGCCAACTACTAAATTGTTTCTGGCAGTGCTTAGAATGGGGACGGCCATCAACAGAGTGCTTAATGTACTCATCTTTCCTCGCCGACCTCTCCGGATATGAGGACTTGGTGAGGGCTACGCTCATTTCGGGATGAGCTTTGCCCACATGAGTGCGGAGCGCGTGAAAGCTTCCAAATTGCTGACCGCAAGCATTACACGAGCGTTGGATCCTGACCACCTGAGTGACTTCGGTCAGGTTACCCTTCTCCCCTCTGTTATTCTCACTGTGAGTGGCAAAATCTGACAATAGCTGGCTCCATCTCTGTTGAACTGTTGTGTTTTGCAAGTGAAGCAGGGTTAGCCGAGATTGCTCTACTCTTCGCAGTGCCCTCTGATAAAGGTCATGTACAGGATCCTGCGCGGAGTAGCGTTGTGCCAGCGAGGCATTGGTTTCATGAGTGAGGTGAGCAGGGTTCCCCGTAATGATCCTTAGCTGCCTGTGCACATGGGATCTTAGCTTGGATGCGCTCACCTCGTCTAGACCAATGGCCGTCAGCCCGTAAGTTGCGATGCTTAGGACACCTGCGCGCCACAATCTAAGTCTTTGCCCTACCTCAAGTTTCTTAGAGCATAGGAAGGTATGTAGCCTGTGGAAAGCCTGCCAAGACAGCTGGAGTCTGTGTTTCATCGTGGCCCTCTCGAAATGCTGATAGCCAATGACAACCCCCAAGTAGGTGTGTTGCTGTTTGATTGGCAACAGTACCTCTTGTTGCCCATCATGCACCTTGAGGCAGCGGCCTGACTTAGTTTTCCTGAGGAAGGGCTTGATTTCCGGTCCGTAAGATTGGCCCGATAGAGCAAGAAGACTAACCGTCTTGTCCGAGGAAACTTGCATGCCGGCTTGTCTTAAATCCCTAAGAATGAAGCCCACTTGCGCACAGGCGTTCTTGAATTGTCTGGGCTGATCGAAACTCCATTGCATGTGCAGATCGTCGGCAAAGCCTGTGAGTTGATCTACGTTAAGGTAGCGAAGCATTGTGCTGAACAGCAACAAGGAATATGCCGCCCATAATAGCGGGGCTAGCCCGCATCCCTGCCGAATGCCGGATCCCGTATGGATAACTTGGCTGTGCTGATTGCGCTGGAACTTCATACAGGCATTGTCGTGTATGAACATTATCAGAACTATGAGATCTGCCGGTGCATGAGTTCGCTCAAGAGACCGCAGCAGGAGGGTGCGTGGCATGCGATCAAAGGCTTTTGCCATGTCAAGAGACAGTTGCATGCCCCCTGTGAAGGAAGCTCGGGCACGGGTGCGAAAGGGGTTGTGCCGATTCTCGGCTATCCTGATTCTAATGTTGACGCAGTGTGCTGCAACCCGATCTATCGAATCCAATGTCTGCCGCTTAGTGAGGTATGCGAACTGGGGCATGTTAAAAGCTGCTTCCTCCAGGAAAGGCTTGAGTCTATCAGCGGCAATTCTGGCAAGCGTTTTGGGTATAGCAGGCAGAAGACTTATAGGTCTTAAGTTCGACGGAGAGGTTGGGGGCTTCCCTGGTTTGGGGATCAAGACCGTATGTGTCTCATGCCACGCTGGAGGGAACTCTAGTTGACGAGGTTGAAACCGGATGGCCCAATCTTGGTGGATGATGTTAACTATGTTATCCTCCCCCGATTGCCAGAGTAAGGCCGGAGCTTGGCCGACCGGCAAGGCTTTCTTAGCCGAAAGTCTGCGCAAGGCTGAACGAATTTCTTCCAAAGAGAAATTGAGTGCGCCCTGCAAGTGCCATGCCATCTGCACTTTTGGAGTTGAGCTGGAGAAGATGTCTTGAAAGTATGCGCAAACGCTGGCTAGCTCAGCCTGATCCGACTGGAGTCTACCCTCTGGTCCCGTAATGTGGATTGATCTTTTGGGCTGTTTGGGGCGGAGGGTGTTCATACACTTATAAAGATGTGTGAGCCCTTTTCGATCGGCTTCAACGGCATCCGCGATTTGGGCCTCTACCTCCTCTCGTTTCCTATCCCTTGTGCGCTTACGCAGGGCAATGTTCTGGGCTTGAAAGGCAGCGGTGCAGAATGGCTTGCGTAAGCTGGCCCGTGCGTGTAGGATGCCCTTGCCTTTGCAAGGTGACAGCCTCTCGACGCGGCATAATGCATGGAGGCAGCACTGTCTCCGCCAGAATGCGGAGGTGCCTTTTCGACTCCCAGTAAACTTGAGGTTGGGTTCCTGCGTGGAAGTTTGAACAATAGGGAGCTTGGGAGCCGTCTGCTGGCACATCTGCCACTTTGCGAGCAGCTGTTGATCCAGCTCTTCAGCTGAGCAGCTCAGGTCGGCTATCTCTTGGCAGAATCTCTCCAAGACTGCAGGTTGTCGGGCACATGTGCGGCGTACAGAAGCAGCAGTCAGGCTGATGGTTGGGGGCTGCTTGGGGATGGTTGGCCATGGGATAGTGCATTGCACGGGGATATGCCTAAAACCTGTTAGGGTGTACTATAGGGGAGTGCAGGAGAGTGCAGGCATTAAGGCGCGAAAGGTTGCAGGGATTTCTGAGGAATATGTAGTCTATCTGGGACCCTTCTCCCTTATGCGTGTAGAATGTACTGGCCTGTCTGCCGGCTCTGCGCCAGGTGTTCACTGCATTCAGCCCGGACGTCTGAATAATTGCTTGAATAACAGAAATATCCTTCTTATGCCAGTGAACTGGGCCTGTGCCGGGTCCTACATGGGGGTGTAGGGCTCCAAGCTGGCATTGAGATCACCCGCTATAATTAAGCTATTCCTCTTCGGAACAGATGCAATCCAGCTTATTTTGTTCCAGACGTCCTGCCGTTGCTCAAGCAAAAATTGCTCCGGAGAAGAGGACTGATGTTGCAATTCCTTCTTGCCTATTTTTTTGCGAACTGGTATACATTCAGGAGGTCTATGGGAGGGGTCGTACCAATCCTTATATGTTGGAGTCTACCCAAAACGAGATCAGCGAATTTGACTGGGCAGTCCTTGAAGGTGTGTCGACTTATCATGGTTAGGACGCCCCCTTCTCTAGAACCTGTGCCGGAATGCATGCAGAGCCAGTTAGACTCAGTGAACTCAGTGGAGGAAGCCCAGTGGGTCTCCTGCACCAGGCAAACGTGTACCGGTTTATGTTGCGTTGCTTCGTCCTGAAGCCACTGCAGTAATTCCGCCCATCTGGCAGAATGGAGTCCGCCTGAGTTCCAGGTTACAATTCTGAGTCCCCGTTTGCTTTGAGAGGAAGGGATTTTCCGGCTAGGGGCATGCTTTGTCTCCTTGCAACGTGTTGTGCCCAGTGTGGAGGCATCATGTAGCCGACCTCGATATGACACCTGTGCATGAGTCTGCGATTGCGCCCTTGCTCTTAGAAATGCAAGCTTGCGGGGTGGCTTCAGGGCCGACCTGCTGCGAGGAGCAGCCTGAGCTGCATGAAGCATGGCCAGCAGAATGAGCACGAAAAGCAGTCGAGGTCTGCGTCCTCCCGTGCGGCTGGCACTCAGGGGGTGCTTCTTGTTGTTTGGGGGAGCCTTGCTGATGCCTGCGGCTCGAAGGCTGCGGACTCTGCGATACTGCCCCAGGCATTTCCTAACAGTGCGCCAATGCTGGGGGGGCAAGGGGTGAGGCAGGAGGCTTAAAGCAATCCTAATACACAGAAGGGTCAGGAGGCCCAGTAGGGGAGACATGGGGTCATTAGAGGGCCTGTTGCGCAATGCGAAATTATAACTGTTGTGTTGAATTGGTTCGAGCTCGCTTAACATTTCGTGAAACTGAACATGCGGATTCCCTTGGGGAGTCCCTGTGCTAATTCCTGGGCCGTGATGGTTCGTGTTTTTGTACACTTGCAGGGTATCAAAACATTGGACTTGAGGGCGTCGGCCTAAAACTCCTCCAGCCCTAGCATCCACGGACTTATCAGATCGAGACCTAAAAGTTGCCAAATTGAGTAGAAAAAGTTGAGCCAGTCTCAGCTCAGCTTCGTGTCCGCCTCCGGCATTGGGACCGGAGCAGCTCCAAATGTTCCACAACCAAGTGTGAAAGGCCCTCAGAGCAAGTTGGTTATAGTGCGTCTCTGCTTCCTCTGGCCTGACTGCTGTCGTAATTGGCGGGGAGCGTGTCCTCCCGTGGAGGTTCGATGTCAATGCCTCTAATAAGGGCAAAATCCAGAAAAGCGGCTTTGTCTTCCGGTCCGAGCATGGTGAAGATGAGAAGCGGCTTAGCGTCTCCCGTTCCCCACGAAGCTCGCTCAATGGCTCTACGAACCAGTGATCCAACTTGAAAGCCGTGCTGTCGCTGGATCCATCTTTGAATAAGGTCCAGACCAGCTTCGAAGGCCTTGTCGCGGTCATCGCCATTGACGCGTTCGTCTTTGATCCAGTACGTATAGAACCACAGATCATTTTCCCCAACCGGATGGGAGGAAAGACGCTCCCAAAGGTTGATGAGGATTTGCAGTTCGTCGCGGCCATACTGAAGTTTGTCCGCAGTGCGGCTGCAGATATCGCGAATGCCTGCCCAGGTTGCCTTGGCTGATATGGCTCGTTCAGACAGGCCTTGGCGACGGAGGTCATGGCGATAAACCAGAGTGCAGATCTCCTTAATGATGGTCCTGACGAATAGCATCCATTTGGCCTTGAATCTGGTCGTCTCCTCTTGAGTCGGTCCATCTCGTGAATCTTGCATGCGCCGTTTGCTCGCTTTCGGCAGCTGCCAACAGTAGCGGGTATTTATCCGCCAGAAAAGCCCGCACCTGTGTATGGAGCTCTGCAGGGAGAACCTCTTTCGAAAATTCCAGCAGGTTTTTCGCGTCCAAATCAGCGGTGAGCTCGTAGACCAACTGAAGTATTTGTCCTTTTACAACCTCACTCGTGCAGACAAAAGCCGCGTGATCGTAGCTGGCCCCTATGGCGGCAGGGAGACTTTACAAATCTAAGGGCTTGTACGGAGCCGAGATGCTTGACGACGATGACGATGATGATGATGATGATGATGCTCATGATCATGATGATGACGATGATGAGGAAGAGGACGGTGGCGATTAACATGGCGGCGATGCTCACGATGATGACAGCACCTTCGGCGGGATGATGATGATGATGATGATTATGATGACGATAGTTGTGATTAGTGTTGGTTATTGAAAATGCATGGTGGCTTGCTGCCCATGACATGTGGTTCTGAAAAGGATTTGTGGCTCCTTCCGCGGCATTCTCATTCCAGGGAGGTGTCGGAGATGATCACTACTGCGCTTGCTCAGTGCCCCTTGCATCCCAACAGTTCGGTGGTTGAATAAAAGCTTGCAGCTTTAAACCCCAAATCGTAGTATCCATGTTCTAACTATCCCTTCAGACCGAAATCCTGAACCCTGGACTCTAAATCCTCAACCCTAAACCTCTACTGCTTGAGACTCAGGAGTGGCCCACGCCACGAGTCGCGAAGATCCCGGTCAACAGCGTCGGGCCAGGACGCTGGCCAAGAATAAATTGAAGCTTCAAGCGTTCGTTGGGTTATGTTGAGATCATGATGAGATTTCAATCTGCATTCAGATTTGTTGGTGGTGTCCTAGAAGACCTGCCTTTGACGCCCTGCTTATGATCGTGGGGGGGAACTCTGCTGCTTGTTGAGTTGACATGTGTCCTGACAAAGCCTGTTCACTCAAAGACATGGCCCAAGTCAAGAAGCTCCGGTAATGCCACTGCGTGTTCGTGAAAGGCGTGGTCCTGGTCAACCAGATCATGGACCCAACCGAGGATTGCAAAGGGTTGCTGTCCAGTCATTTGTCTGCGCCACATTTTCCTCATCTGCTTATTTGCTGCGCTAGGAGAACTCTGCTGTGGAGGTCAGCTTCCAGGGTGGTCCCTTCCTCAGAACCCATAATTGGTTGCACGCTCACCATGGCTCAGTAATACCTGCTACGCTGCTAACTCCATTCCCTTTAACATGCTGTCCTGACCTTGTGCGTCATGCCTGCCAGGCAGCACCCGCAGTGGGACTGAAGCAGACTTCAAGCGCCTGTCTGAGCTGCAGGCAGTCGGGGGAGCAGACAGGTGACCCGTAGAGGTAAGAAGCTAGCTGGAAATGAATTAAAAAAACGAGCTGCCAGGTCCTGGCAGCAGTCCTCAGCGACGAGTGTCTCGCCTGTATGCAGAATTTTTCTGAGGCCCTGGAATGAGCCCTTGCCCGCAGCGGGTTGCAGGAGAATTGTGCTGTGTAAAACTGGAGCTAAGGTGGCTCCCAAGTCTTTGCGTTCTGTTTGCGTAAGTACCTGAAACCTCAGGTTCTACGAAGAGCTACGGACGCGCCAGCAGTTGGGCTATGTGGTTGGTTGCCGTTTGGACCGACGAGTCTGCTCAAGCTGGAGTATGTGGTGCAACAAGCGGCAACCGATCTTTGCATTTGAGAAGGCAGTGCATGCTTGTTAATTGAAGATGATCCTGGGAGGACCGGGGAGAAGGTACCTTTAGTTGCTCGGCTGCAACTACCGATTTCAGACTCGGAAGGATGTCCCAACATGCATGGAGTCTACACGGCTCGGCTGGACTTGATTCAAGCACGCATGGTCCGAAACCCTCAAAAACGGGTGGCCGATGACCCCTGCACTCAGAATAAGCAAGGGATTAGGGCGGAGACGGGGAGACCTTAGTTGGTTGCCCTTTAAGCACATTGCCAGGAGGCCTCAGCCAGGTAGCTTGTTATCATGATGCTGGCCTTACCCCTTCCACCGCAAGGACTGGTTTTCCTGGTGCAAGGAGCGGTTCTTGGCCCTTTGCAGGCCCGCAGAGTCTCTGTTACTGCGCAGGCTCAAGTCTTGGCTCGATTCCTCACACTGCCTGCCGCAGCTTACACAGTTACTTACTAATTCTTGGTAGATATTTTATATGGGATTAAAGAGGGATATCTAAAGGGATTATATGCCCTTATTTTCTACCGCGAACTAGCAAGACTAACAGGTTCTGGACAGGATCGATGCCTTCCTGGATGGCGCAATGGGCCTCATAAATGTTCCAATCTCAGAGTTGAAGAAGCTAGGCCAGGGAGCATACCCAACGTATCCAAGGAGATGAAGGTTGCCTGAATTTACGAGCCGCTAGAGAAGTTGTGATAATCCCAGTTCCCATTTCATTTTCCATTTTCTGTTATATTTGGTTCTCCACTATGGGGGGGGGGGGGTAATGGTATCCAATATAACCCCTATATAACCCCTTATAGTGGTTTCCATTTTCTTTTCCATTATCCATATATAACCCTTTTTTACCCCTATGTAACCCCTAGTGTCAGGAAAAGTTCATCACCTAAGCCCTAAACCCTAAACCCTAAACCCTCATCCTCCGGGAACATGAGCAGATGTTTAGTTCATCTGAGCGAGCCGAGGCAAAGTCTGAGCAGGACATAGCAGCCCTCGCAGATTCACTGGCTGAGGCGGGCTTACTTGCTTTTTTTGTAGGGTTTAGGGTTTAGGGGTAGGGAATGAAGGATTGGAAAAAACATGGAAGCTACCACATGGTTGGGGAGTATCTAGCGGCTACTTTAGGGACAGACCCTCAATTCCCGACTACCAATGGGTGAATTAAGGGTTCTGGCGGAGGGCGAAATTTTGAAGTTTTTCAAATGCTTCTGTGTAAGCCTTCAGAAGGATCTCCACAATCCCAATATGGCCCCTTTGTGGTCTCTGGGTCCCTAGGCGTACCACAACGCTCAACCCTAAAAGCAAGAAACATTGAACCCCCCATTAAACCCCTCAAATCCTAAACCAATTAAACCCCTTAAAATTTACACCCACCAAAGCCCTTAAATCCAAAACCCATTAAACCCCTTAAATCCTAAACCCACTCAACCTCTTAATTCCTAGACTTAGGTCAATCGGGCCTTAATATAGACAATAGTCCTTGCACCCATTACTGGGTGGGGGATTGACCCAATCCTACACTCCTTAGCCCTATGCTACAGAGGCCCGGCTCGTGCGTCCTCAGCAGCTCCTTGAGTCTAGCCAGAGGCGCTGGGCCGAGATCTGCAGCACCCTGGCGGAAAGATCTAAACTCCTTAAAGGGGGTTATATAGTGGATGATAGGGGATTACTATAAGGGTTATTAGCAGGGATACTAGGAGTTTAGACTATGGCGGAAATGGATGGCAGCTTAAACGGGCTTACGGCTTACGGTTTGGGGTTTGGAGGCTAGGGTTTGGGGCATTTCCAATTTGGGGTCGCATTTTGGGAGGGGGTGTTCATGATATGACAAAGTTGACCCCCTACTTTTGGAAACGCTCAAATACAACAAAGGGATCATGGGATGAAAGCAGGATCCTGTGAGTTTTCATTGAAATTGAGGTTAGTTGTGGTTAGTTTGTTAAGGTCCTTGCGATAGTGCAGGGAAAGCATGAGCAGCAGATGAGATCCATCATGACCTACCACAAGTCTACAGCACGTTATGGCAGAAAGGGTCCAGCGCTGGACCCCTCTTTTGTCTAAGATGCAAGGCCGATCTTTCCGTTGGCAGCGCCGCTTGGAGGAGAGATCGGAGATGATCAAAGGTCAAGAGGTCGCTGTTGATGTGTTCCGGTACGGTCTGTCTTTTTTGGTGATGAAGCTCACCCGTTGCCCTAGAAACAGTGCATGATGCCTCAGCAGTGCTCTTGCAGCAGCCGTACATGGCATAGGCATGCATGTGGCAGGGATGGGGGTCACGTAACAGGCTTGAAGTATCCCAGCTCGGGCGGCACTGAGCAGCCTAGCTTCAGTCATTTGGACAACAGCGGACAACAGCGGTTACGGCGAATGGAGGCTGCCCCTTAGATAGCTGCCCAAGCTCAAGTCGCAGATGTCGTAGGAGGCGCTTGCGCTCAAAGCGGTGATCAAAGCAGACGTCCAGGAGGCGACCCGGGATGACTTGGGTGCAGCATGAGACCGTACGAGGACATAATAGATGCCAGGGTGTGTTATCAACCTGCGGAAGCCTTGCCTTGGGAGGCCTTCCTGAGGTGGATGGCTCCCGGCGGTGCCGAGCGACGGCGTCTGGTCTCGATATGTGGCCCTGGTGAGGCGCTCCTCGACATTCAAGGTCTGCTTGGAGATGGCGTAGGGCCAGGACAAAGCTCTGGGAGCACTGAGGCTTATCTAGCTCTCATTGGCTGAAGCTTCGCCTGAACCTGCTGGTCCAAGGCTTCGAACTGCTGCAGCCGAGTTGAAGGGCAAGGGAGCCCAGGTGCGGAAGAGCTGGTTGAAGTTTTTTCATGCACTAGGGTTGTTCCATGCAGCTGCGCACGGTCGAGTGCCCAGCAGCCGTCGCGAGCGACAGGTCATCACTGATCCCCAAACCTTTGCACGACAGCATCTTGGAAACGCAAGGAGCTGGTACCAAGTTGCATCATGCTCCTGCGCAAAATCTGTAGCAGTTTAAAGTTTAACAAGCATTGAATATGCCTAGGCATCCCATGGGGCACAGCGTCCAGATTGAGAAGGTGATTTGCTGTTTCAGCAGCTTGCTTAGCCGAGGCAGCCGCAATGGCCAGCCTTGCCTCCGCGCAGCTGAGAGCGGCCTTTGAAAATGAGAGCTGACTTGAACTGGATCTTGCGTGGCCCTGGGTGATGATTTTGTACAAATGCGAGTCAAAGCTTAAACTGAGGGACAATGTTTTCCCGTACAACGCAGTCAGAGTTCTACACTGGTTCTGAGCTTGTACCGTGTGCCCAACCTTTAGTCTGCCGCTGCTGCCATAACAGCGTTGATAACGCCTCTCGGCAAAGTGCGGCGCCTCAGCCGGAAGCGATGGCGCGGCTTTCGCTGGTGCGCCGCAGAATTTTGTTGCAGGGATCAGATTGGCTTTCCATTCCGAAGCATAGCTGAGTAAGAAGAGCCAGTCACGGGCACAGCTGAAAAGAGCCCTCAGAGCACGGTTGCTTTGCTGCCTTCGGCGCAAGCGTCGGCAGGCCCCGCTGCTGGTTCTCGCAGCTGCGATCTTCGCCGGGACCTGTGCTGCCTGCAGCAGGAAGTAACCCTTCATTTGGCGGTTGGTACAGGCCTTCAACTTCAAGTGCAGCAGTTGTTTACTGCTCACCTAAAGCCTTGATGTCACTGCTACCGTTGCAGTCTCCGCGCCTTTCAGTCGTTCGTCATTCTCAACCAGCTAGGACATGCTACCAGCTAGTCCAACTCACGCTCCTTGCACGGCTTCTTGGATAGATGCAGCTGGCTTAAGTCTACGCCAAGAGATACCAAGAGACTCTGCACATGCTGTCGCTGCAGATTTTGTGTGGCTCAGACTCCATAGGGGAAGACGGGAAGACGAGGCCCCAACCAAAAACATGTCTGGGCTTCCACCAGGCAGCGCCACAAGTTTCTGCAGTCCTTTCGCTGGGTTGATGCAAAAGCTGAGCGCAGCGTGGTTTTGTGATATGATTTCTCGTTGATCCTGCTACAGGAAATGAAAGAGTGAGAGCTACCTGGCTCACCAAGGGCTGACTTGATTCGCACTGGTTTCAGTGTTATCCAGCAGGGTTTGTTGAACGGTGATTTCAAGCAAGTCAACCGCATGAAGTGGGTCCGATGGGTTTCACTCATCTCCGCATTTGGTGCAGGGTGGGCTGAGCATATTGACCCCAATACGGGCAATCCGCAGCCTGGCAGCAAGCAGCCTGTGCAGAAGAGAGATTTCTCAACAATGATACCAGTCACCCATATGAAACCTATCTACATGAACTACTTCTGACCCCCCCAAAATCGGCCGAAGTTTTCGAAGAGTGCCTCCAATATTGAGAAACATGAGTGTCGGTTCTTGGCTTTAGACCAGATGCTGAAGGTACTACCACAATACCGCCACGAACGAGGCCTCTGATCGGCACCTGCTCTCTATTCATGTTGAGATGATCGATATTTCTTCTTATCCTGATTAGTATCATGCAGTGGGCCAACCTGGAGCATGTTGAGATGTCCAGCTCACCGGAGCGCTCTCCGCCCAGTGCCGTAACCCCCTATCCCAAGTCCAAGTGTAAGCTCAAAGGGGTTGAACATCGAGTTACTCGTTATTGTCATCATCCTCAGAGTTGCTCATGGACTGCAATCTTGATGTTGATGCATTGTCTTGTGCTTTCCTTCAGCTATCATCACCCCCCTGACCTTGTTGCAGACCACATGGACGAAACCTAGCGCAGACGGCGGCGCGGCGCCGCCAGCGCAGGCATTCAGCAAAGTGCAGCATGTTCCTACAATGATCAGGAAATGCTTTAACTGCAATCCACCCCAAACGAGTCGCTTAGTAGAAGTCGTCACCACTAGCACCCTGGTAGGTGATGTGCAAAGAAGCGAAGAAGAGAAGAGATGGCGAACATGGATGTAAACATATTGTCATCACCACTATAGCGCATATGTGAGTATAATGACAGCTACGTTGGCTCCTGTAGTATTCAGAATACGAAAAACGATCATCACAACGTACTGGGGCTAAGTAGGGAATAGGGGAATATGATATATAGGGACTAGTTATAGAGGGATTATATGACCTTATTCCCTACTAAGAACCAGTAGCGTGCATGTTGAAGCCAAGCCGTCCTATGCACCACAGGCCCAGCCAGGTGACACGGCGGCAATTATTAGGGCTCAGGGAGTTTAGGGTTTAAGGTTCAATCATGGAGAATTAAATGGAAAAGAAAATGGAAAATTAAATGGAAACCTTAGGTCCCCTTAAAGGGATATATAGGGATATTACCCCAATAATGGAGAATCAAATGGAAAAGAGTATAACATGAATAAATTGAAACTGGGATTATGTGGTGACCGCGAGAGACCACATCCCACTCAGTGACAGTTGGATAATAGCGATAACAGGAGCTACAGTCCAAACTCCTTAAAGGGGGTTATATAGGGATTAAATAGGGGACTATTATCGGCTGATTAAGGGGAACACTAGGAGTTTAGATTATAGCTCATATGACTCATATAGTTATACATAGCCCTTAATATGTACCCTTGTATAAGTTAGCAATGACCATTTCCA
>CAJNIZ010045970.1:253165-271968 GCA_905231905.1 Symbiodinium pilosum
TCCTGAAGAAAATCTGCAAAATTGCAGAACTGCCACAGCGAAAACACGGTTTCAGGTTGACCAATGCTCAAAAACCCCACCGTCGGATATCCGACTCGTGGGTACTACTACTACTACTACTACTACTACTGCTTTTCTATTTCTATCAGTACTTATACTACTTCTACTACAACTACCATTACCACTACTACCACTACCACTACTACCACTACTACCACTACTACCACTACTACCACTTCCACTACCACTACCACTACCACTACCACTACCACTACCATTACCACTACCACTACTACCACTACTACCGCTACTACCACTAGTGCCACTAGTACCACTCGTACCGCCAGTACCACGAGTACCATCAGTACCACCAGTACCACCAGTACCACCACTACCCCCACTCCTCCCCCCACCACCACCACCACCGCCACCGCCACCGCCACCGCCACCGCCACCGCCACCGCCACCGCCACCGCCACCGCCACCGCCACGGCCACGGCCACGGCCACGGCCACGGCCACGGTCACGGCCACGGCCACGGCCACGGCCACGGCCACGGCTGCTGTTACTACTACTACTACTACTACTACTACTGCTACTGCTACTGCTACTGCTACTGCTACTGCTACGGCTACTGCTACTGCTACTGCTACTGCTACCGCTACTACCACTACTTCTACTACCCCTCTTCTTACAACTACTGCTGCTGCTGCTGCTGCTGCCTCTGCTGCTGCTGCTGCTGCGGTTACTGCTACTGCTACTGCTACTGCTACTGCTACTGCTACTACCACAACTTCTACTATAACCCCTCCTCTTACTACTGCTGCTGCTGCTGCTACTGCTACTGCTACTGCTACTGCTACTGCTGCTTCTGCTTCTGCTTTGCTTCTGCTGCTGCTGCTGCTACTACTACTACTACTACTACTACTGTTGCTGCTACTACTACTGCTGCGTGCTGCTGCTGCTGCTACTGCCACAGCTACTGCTACGACAACGATGACTTTGATGACTACGACAGTTACAACACCTACAACTAGGAGCAAACATGTAGCACATGCATGATTTCAAGTTCTGGGGTGTGTACCTGGGCAAAAGGCTTGCAGCTGCTATACCCAAGTTGGAATCGCGAGCACAGTGAAACAAAGATGAAGGATTCATGTGAGCACTGTTCCTGTCCTTGTGCCTGAAGCTCAAGCGTGTGTGTCTGTATGAAAGAGAGAGAGGGAGGGACTTGTGCCAGGGCGGCCAATCAGGCAGCTTGGAATGCAAGTGAAGTTGGAACCGCAGCTCCAAGTCGGTCAGAAGAATCAGCTTTGGATCTCAGGACTTGGTGGACCCACCGTGACAGCCACTGGGATAGTAAAGGCCGGAAACGAAGACACATGGCAGTTTGCAGTCTGCAGCATCATTCTATCGGAACACATGACCCCTTCGCAGGTGTGGTTTGAGGAGAAAGGCTTTGGCTTCGTCAGCCCTGCCGAAGGCGGTGATGACTGCTACGTGCACAGGACCGCAGAAAATTTACAATTTTCAGAGAAACAGCGCTGGGAGCCAAAGCTCCACAAGGCAGAAGGTTGAGGCTGCCAGATGTGATTTCGCAGGACGGCCCTAACGGATGGCCAGACCCTCATCCAGAACTCGACAGTGCAGTATACTGCCGAGGGCTCAGGTCACTGCAGCTCAGCTTGAAAATGCAAGAACCCGCAATGTCAGGCTCAGTGGAATGCTCAGAAGCAGAAGTATACAGTGCCACGCTCAGACTTGTGATATGCTGAGTGCCCAGTCTTCCTGGATAGTGCGGTGCCTGAGGCCACTAGTGACTCCTGGCTGCATTGAGCATTATATGTTGTATGCATCCAAAAAGTTTCAAGAGAGTTGTTTTCCCGATGCAGTGAGAGTCCGAAATTGCCCTTACGACCTTAGCTCTGCAGGTCACCGGTGCATCCTCCAGCGGGAAGGGCGCAGCGCCAGCTGGTGGTGGCAAAGGTGACTGGGGAGGCCCGAGAAGTCTATGGCCGCCCTGTCAACAATTCTTCCTTACCCCCTCAGCATGCTTTTATGGCTCCTCAAGGTGGTCTTGCAGCCATTGCAGGTGGGGACGCCTACGGCAAAGCTCCGGACATGGGTCAGGGAGGCTTCCGCCTTGCGCTCAGATTCGCGTCTTTACCTAAGCTTTGTAGGTGCTGGTGTGAGGCACTAGGCCAGCAAATTTGCAAGGTGCGGAGCCTTACCCTGGTGGCGGCCTAGACGGTGGATGCGGCGGCTGTGGCGGCTGCGATGGTGGCTGCGGCGGCTGCTGCGGTGGCTGTCCCTTGATCCACCTCATAGCTCATTTGCTTTTGCTTTGGCTTGAACCCGTCCGGAGCTGACCCACTCAAAATCCAAATCTAGTGGCTGCCAGCCATGCAACAGTTTTGTGTAGGCTGTGGCGGTTGCGACGGCGGCTGCGGCTGTGGCGGCTTCGATGGTGGCTGCGGGGGTTGCTGCGGCTGCGGCGGCTGCGGCTGCGGTGGATGTGGTGGCTGCGATGGCGGCTGTGGGTGCGAGGGTGGTGGATTCTATCCATCCTAAATGCCCGCTGCTTACGTTTTGTTATCAGGCCAGGCATAAAACCTTGTGACAATCCTGGAAGACGAGGCTCTAATGTGTTCCCTGACCGTGGTCAGCATTGGTATGAGGGCTGCGCTGGTGTCTAGCAAAATTAAGAGACAGCCCGCTTGCCAAGCCTTGGCCTCTAACCTGAAACTCTGAACACCTCTTAACCTTATTACACTAGACTCTTAACCTCTTCAAGCTTTGCTACGCTTGTTACATGCCTTAGGGGTTTATGATGATGATGATGATGATGATTTTGTTATACTACTATTGCTACTATCATTCGTATTAATGCTACTATTATTGCTATTATTACTCTTTCTACTATTGTTACTACTATTATTATTAGACTGTTTTCTGCGAACGCACCTGCCTTGGCAAGCTCGGGCTGCCTTCGGCTAAGATGCCTCAATTGTCTCATAGCCGTAGCCGTCGTGGTATCACCAGATTAATAGTGCTCCACTGCAGATGCATGCTTCCAGCTTCTAGATTCCAAGTTTCCTACCAATAGTAAACCCCCTACCCTGTAATGATAGACGTTCCCCCGAGTATATGAGAGTACTTTATGAGGGCCGTTCTCAGTAAGGGGTTTGTTTTCCTCTCACATCTAAAGGCTTGGAAGCTAGGATCTGCGTAAAGAGAGCTCTCCCACAGAGTCAGGGCATAAGCTCCATACAGGCTCAACCTTCTTCCGGGGGGTCTGTAGGACTCTCGTGGCTCACAAACCCTATGCCGGTGGCACTGTCTGCACTTCAGAGCCCAATTGCTGGCATGGCTTGCTCACACAGGCCCGCCGAACAACAAGGCAGAAGGTTGAATCCGCAGAGCCATCGGAATGGCGCCGGGGTTGATGTAACATGCAGGCCGTCAGATTAGCTGCAGGGCACTGCCGAAAATGTCAAGAGCACTACAAGGAAGGATGGTGCTCGCTTTAAGCGTGCTGCCATGCTGAGCCAGCATGACAGCATCCTGCTGGCAGCTTTCGCAGCTCCAGCACCGTCTTTGAAGCTGCGCTTCATGTTGCAATGCCAAGGACTGAACCTGGCCAGGTTTGGAAGATGGAAGCCACTTGAGAACATGAGCTGTTACTATAGTTGTGATAGCTGAGAAACATCAAGGCAACTTAGATTTATGTGCGAGCTCAAGGCAACCGAGTAGCTAGAAATGATTAAGTAAAACATCAGGCAAGGCGATGACGCAGCAGTGGCTTCCAGGCATTGCATGACGGACAGGTCGTCAGGCGAAGGCCATATGGATCTGGAGGAGGATTCGGAGTGGGGCGCGTGAAAAAAGTGTCAATGCAAACATCACGTCTGCCCGAAGATCTTGCCAGAGATGTTGAGCTAAAGACCAGCAAATCGTTAGTCATTTAGAATCCAAGTGCGCAAAATCCTTCGCCTGCCGCTGGGGATGGCACCTTCCCTATGGCAGACTTGCTTTTTGCCAACCCCCTCTGAAGCAAAATGAAGCCCATTCATCCCGCACTCAACATATGAAAGCTGCCACATATCTAAAGATTTGTACTGCCGAAGGGAGGGGACTTCCTTGTCGAGCATTTCGAGGTAGCATGGCGTGCATCGCAGTGGGCAACCGCCTGGGTAGCTCCGCTCAGGGTCCAGGCAGGCCAGTTCTTTTGATGTGAAGAACTGGCTTCCTCATAGAGAAGCATGGATCCGTTTATCATGGCCGCTTTGGCCATTGGATAGCTGTGCCGAGTATTACGACACATGTATCCTCTCAATCCTTACCTGCCCTTAGCCAAGCCAATGGGGCGTTGTCCCGCTGACTTGCAGCCGCAGGCCGTGCCCAAGGTGCAAATGCGGGCCGAAGCTGCTGAAGCTGCGCCAACTGCTGCTGCAGGCACCCTATTCCATTGGTGCTGTTAAACGGCCTTGCACGCACTCCGCGTGGCATAGCATGATAGCTCGTGTTGCTCTCACGAGTTGTCTGCAGGACGCTACGCGCCCCCAGCGGACTTGACCGCTCCCCCTTCTGCCGAGAGGCATCCGCAGTTTTTCTTGCCGAAGCCATAAAGTTAAAGCCAACCCCAAATCTCCGCAGCTCTAAGTCCCCAAGAGACCAAACCCAGGACGACTCACAGCCCCTCCGCCAACAGGAGCCCCTCTGGCCTGGCGTGGCAGGTGCTGGAGAAGGGCGACGGCGGGCCCGCTGCCCCGGAGATAAATTATAACTTCCTCTGCAGTACTTTGAAAGGAGGAGCTTCTGGTCCTGAACGAATCTAAGCATCCGGCAGAAGTCATACAGGAATTTGCCAATTGACAGATCCGAAAGCACTTTAAGCAGAGACCCTCCGCACAAAGAGTTGATCTTGCAGGTTGTACTCGATGACTGAATGTAAGGGATCTTTATCAGTGAAGCATGCCATGCTTTTCATGCTTCAGGCTGGAGAATAGTGGTGCAGCAATTATGTTAGTTTCCCTCAATAGGGGGACCCCAATATAGACCCCAAAATAACATAATCCTTATTATATTGACCCCCCAAAAATACTTCGAATTTTGGGAAACTCCCATATCAACTTGAGCTCCCAGGGCCAAGATGGCCCAGATTCCTTGAAACCCAGGAACTGAGTCAAGTGAGCTATAGTTGCCCAGGTCTACACCTGGATTTAGGGTTTAGGATTTTGATTTTAGGATTCAGGTTTTAGGATTTAGGGTTTTAGATTTAGGTTTTAGGATCTAGGTTTTAGGGTTTACAGGTCAAGGTCTGGATCCAGCATGTCTCCAATGTCCTGGATGTTAACAATACCCTACCTTTATGAGTGGCATGGTGACAGGACATTCTGCCAAGCCTGAAATTTTTCTGAGCCACCCTAAACTTTAAAGCTCTAAACCCGGTGCCTGTTGCTACAGACTTGACATGCCTGGACGTGAGGCTTCCTCCCCTCCGGTCGGACACTATCCTCGTCAGGCTGTTCTGCTCGCCTTCGGAAGCATGCCATGTATGCCGGCCCAGAGAATTTTAGCATTTGTGGGCTTCTGAGGGCCATTGTACAGACATAGTTTCCTGGAATTGGAACTGGATTGGGCAAGCGGTTAGCGAAACTTAATCCGTGCTCTTGATTCATAAGCCCGCCTAGATTTAAAGAGATAAAATGGACCAATTTATGGGTCAAAGATAGCTTGAAAGGCGGTGGCAGTGTTGGGCCCAAAACAAACCCTAGATCTAAAGAAAATTGCCACCCAGACCCTTACAACAGCAAGGTTTAGATTTAGTTTCAAATTCTAGGCATCTAAAAGCTAAAGCCTTAATTTTGAAACCTCAAATCCCCAATAAGACAGCTGATTCTCAGACCAGAATTGCTCTTCAGGATTCAGTACGAATTACAGTGAAGGCTCAAACATTGCTTCCTGAGCTACCCCTTACGGACCCTGCGTGAGAGGCGCGTTCTTCAGATTAATGGAAAACCCCTAGAATAACAGCAAATATGTTCAGGGTCATTAGTTTCGCATCCTCTTTACATTGTGATCTTCTCAAGATCAATAAACGCAAGGCTTCAATCTGCTTTAAGCAATCAAGTTCTAATGAAACATAAATAAGTTTTAATGACGATCCTTTCATATCTAAAACCAACTCACTATCCAATCAAAACCTATCAATATTTTTAAAGTCTATCTAAAACCCATAACTCCAATCAAAACCATTTAAACTAATTGCAATACATTAACATCCAATTGAAACGCTTTGGGCTCCTGGGAATAGTGGGTCCTAGGCCACTACCCTAGGGAAGGGGGCGGGGGGGCGAAGTGGGGGTGTTTCCTTACTTATTACTAATCAAGAGCAATTTTGAGTAGGTCCCATAGCGCAGCTGAGGGTCTGAAGTTCTGTCGCATGTAGGGTGAGTGGGCAACAACTAGTAACTAGTTGCACTCAGCAAGTTTAACCCACCCTAATGGAGCCATACGAAGGCCAAAAGCTTCCAAAGGCGATTTCAAAACTGGCTAAAGTCAGGTGTCTGAAAATGAGTGTCACCTTGTTCCCAGTACAGTGGATGCATATACGGCAACCTGCTTGAGAGCAGCCTGGCTGGCCAGGTATACAGGCTGGAGAGCCTCCAATGGAGATCTGATTGATAGTCAGCTGCCAAGCAGAGTTGAAAATCCCAATCCGAGCTCTTAGACTCTTTGGCTCCAAGGCTCCTATTTGCGACAAGAGCAGACGAAGGTCAAGATCACGAGCACCATCGAAGGCGCCCGTGAACTACTGTTGTGTGTGCACAGGTTCGTTGTATGTGGACAATCGGAGTACATGCGAAGCATTCTGTAAGTGAGCTGGTCATGTTCAGCTGAGCAGCCGCCAGGTTGGCAGGAAGGTCTTCAAATGATGGCGCCGGGGGAGAAGCGGCGGCTGGACTCCCAGACCGCCTCGCCGCGCCACTTTGTCTCAGAGTTGGAATGCACTGCTGAGGTTCTGGATTCCCGCAGAGCTCTCTTTTGGTGTGGACCGCTCTAGGGGCTTGAAAACATGTAGCCACCAATAGCTGCCACAAGCGTTTGGCATGCCACCTTCAACTCATGCCCTTTTCTGCAGGAGGGCATTGATGATCCTGAGGAGGCAGGGTGCGTGGGGGAAATGGTGCTGCTTTTGTTCAAGAGGGGCAGGTGCGTGGCCTTCTCAAAGGTGCGCGCGATTTAACCGCCCAGCCTGCATTGCAAGCTGATTACAGTTACGGGGAGCATAGAGAGGCATACTTCATATGACGACAGTCCACAGTCACTCATGATTCCTCGTTCCTAAGTGGGCAGCCGCAGAGTCCCGTATACATGCCAGTGATTTCTTGGACTCAAAGCCAACCCCCACCTCGCACCCACCCCTTCGGGGCCCTTGGGGGCGGAAATGGGTGCCCCATGATGCCGCTGATGCCGGCCTGGGCCCCTGCTGCAAGTTGTGTGCGGGCATGTCGATAAACTTCTGCTGTACATTGCCACTTATGCAGGATGCAGGACAGTTGGTGCTGTTGAGCAAAGTTGTTGCCTGGAATAGTCGTACGGCGTTCATGGTCTTCACGTTGCCACCAAAACGTGCAATATTTCTGCTTTGGTGGGCTTACGTTTCTGCACAGCCTCTGAAGTCAAAGAGGACGGCACTTGCAGTGTTCTGTTCGGGGTGAAGTGAAGTTGCTAGAGGTGCCTGTCAAGATTGGTGTTCGTGGGATATTTAGGAATGCCAGCTGCTATGAAGTCCCGTTCCAGTCAGCTTAATGTCCTCGTGCGAACTTGCGAATGCAGGCAATTGGGCCACTCGGTGACACCATCTACGACGTAGAGTTTGTGACGGTCCGCTGCAGAAACATCACGCTGAACAGTTTAGTTCTTGTTCCGGGGTGTTTCGGATTTGTAAGGTTCATGAATTCAGTCATTCGGATTGGCAGGTAAGTGAATTTGGATGTCTTCTCCCGAGTAGCAACGCTAGACATCCAGCAAGCGGCAGTCTATGGCAATGCATACAGACCACAACAACAGGATCAAGATGGCGCTGTGGTTGTCTAAGTTTCTACGCGTATTCTACCATGTCTTTGTCTCGGAAAGCTTGTGTCAGCGGGTTCACCATTGGTGGGTCAACAGTGAACTGGCTTTCTTAGACGGTTCCTCGTTGCAGGTCACAGAGCCCGATGCGGATCCAATCTTCGTCTACATAGGGGCTGGAGGCAGGCTCTGACAATCATCTGCGCTAAAGAAGGAGTCACATGCTGCATCCTCGTCATGCTAAAGAAGGATAGGGGAGTTTACACTGCCTGCATGGCCATGTTCTGCATCCAGATCCTGCACCCCGTGCAAATTGTTGATCCTACCACCTGCATGCACTCGCTCAGCCGCCTTCCTCTTGACTCTGACAACGATCTTCTCTGCAGTGAATGAGGAGCCGGAGAGGCAGCTGACAAGCCTTTGGGGAGAGATCTTGAAGCCATTGAATCCTGTGGTACGGAAGTGTGCTGGAACGCGGCTTCACGCAGGATGGCTTTTGTCAGAGCTGTCTGTGACTTGGGGGGAAAGGCGAGAGTACGAGACCTCCGCTCCCTTCTCCGTCTTCGAACGGCCAGACAAGTGAAGGCCAGGAGTTTGCAGCAGTGTTGCAAATCATGCAATGATCCAAAACGAGGTCTGTTAGCCGGCTGCTTCATCCATCAAGCATGCGCTCCAGCATTTTGTGAAGGGTGTGATGCGTGCTGCGAAGACACATTGCTTGCAGTCCCCCATACTTGTGCCGAGAGATGTCGCGAAAGTCCTCGCTGTTGATTCTGAGCCCTGTACCAGCGCTGAGGTGGGAAGTGTTCCCATGCCTGGTCGCAGGCCTGGGTTTGCACTTGCCTACTGTCTTGTGGAAGGTAGGCCATGATAGCCGGGAACTCTAACGCTATTCGGTTACCTTGCCTACAGTGTTTAGGGCGCGAGTTATCATCGCATCGAGGACGTTAGGCAGAAAGAAGCTGCGGTGTTTCGGTTCCTGTACCCACAAACCAGACCCTCTTCATCATACTTTCACTCTGATCCTTCTGTTGCTGCATCACTGATTAGTTGCCGCCGCCAGCGTCACCTCTCCCATGAACCCTGCTGCTGGGAGGCTTTGAAGATGCAACCTGAGGTTGGCACAGCTGGGAAGCCTCTGCCATGCGGAGTTGATGTTCTTGACCGCAGAGCCCAAAGTCGTACTTGTATGATAGGCGAATGAGCGAACCCTCCGAAGCTCTGCTAGAGGCTCCCTTCCACCCGCCACCCGCATGCTAACGGAATCACAGCCTGCCATGTGCCGCCTCTAGTGACAAGCACGCTGGGCTGTTAGACAAAGAGTGACCAAGAGAAGGTGGTTCCTGGTGGCTGTAGCTACAAAACCTTGCCCTGAGCCTGAGTGCCGGTCTGCGCCGCGCCATGCCCGGCCCAAAAAGGCCAACAGACCAAATCGAAGAAACTCCGGCGCTCAAAGCAGCAATTTTCAAATCAAGTCTTTAATGCAGCCTGTCTTGACATGGACCGCGCGATCTGCTGAGATTGGCTCTTCATACTCCGGGCTCCGGGACATGTTGGGTCAGGCTTTGCAACGGGAAGCTTCCAGCGGAGCTCGTGCTGAACGTGCGCGGCGGGCAAACTCCAGCAAGTCATGTCCCATCACAAACATTCCAAGCTAGATATCTGATCAGAACTTTTGATTCTCTGGCATGTGGCTTACCCGCTTCGTGCGTTCCTAGCTTTGGGGCATTCATCATGCCCTAGTTCAGCACCGCTGTGGCTTGTCACATCAGTTCTCTCCGTGCGCTAACACACTTATGAGATTGATCCACGGCATCAAGCACTCCATTAGCATGCATCATGCTGGCCATGGAAAGTTGCATTTATGGTATAATTATGGTATGTTATAGTATATTATGATAGAATTATGGTATGTTATAGTATATTATGGTATGTTATAGTATATTATAGTAAGCCCTCTAACATGGAAAGATCCTGCACCCATTGGCCATTTTCAGATTTCAAGACATGGAGCCCAAAGTGGCTCCCTGGGAGCCAGCCAGCCTAGCGGATTTCGACGGCTATGCGGGAAGGTGGAGCTTTCAGGGTTTATTGGGGTGATATATTAGGGTCGATTGGGGTTTATTGGGGTTCTATAGGGTTTTGCTCGGGGTTCTTTTGGGGTTAATGGGGTTCTATTGGCGTTATATTGCGGTTATATCGGGGTTTCTTGGGGTCATATTGGGATAATGGAAAAGAAGATGGCAACTACTGTATTGTAATGGTGTATATATTGGGCGAGAAAGAGAAGATTCTTGACATTGGTTGACACGTTGGAGGCTCTTTGCCCAAGCGCTGGACCTTGTCCAAGCTGCTGGGCGTAGCCGCCGTACTGCAGAGAGCGGTGTTGGCCTGAGAAGGCTTCATCACTCAGCCAGCTCAATCTCTCTTTTTTTACAATATAGTAGTTTCCATTTTCTTTTCCATTATCCCAATATGACCCCAATAAGCCCCAATATAACCCCAATATAACCCCAAAAGAGCGAAACCTTTGCCCAGGTTCCACAACAGTTGCGAGGCACCGAGAACTGCTAGCGCAGAATCAAAGAGATGCAGTGCTGCGCTGGGCGGAGGAGCCAGACAAGAGTTGGCTTTCGCATTGGATCCGTAGCCAGCTTATTGCAACTTGACAGCGACAACTGCTGCCTCTCCAGAGTTGTTCAGTTGTCGATTCACAATCATGCAGGAATCCACCAAGCGGATTAATGCGCTAACCGAACGCTTTCAACGCGGTTGGGCTCAAATGGTGCCTCGAAGTGATTTACTGCTGCATGACTGCTGCAGACTGACTTGTTGAATCGTTTTGTGGTTTGCTGCCTGTGGCCCTTAATGGCCTGATTAGCCAAGGAGCAGCAGAGGCTGGAGAAGACCCAGCTGGAGGCACGGAATCTTTCATTTGGTTGTTTCCCAACAAAAGGTTATCCCATGCTACCCCTGTATGATGACAAATATGTCATAATGCTTCTTATAGGGACCCCCCAAAAGGGGAACCCCCAATGTCAAAAATATCTCTTTTGGCTTGTTGAACGACTGCAGGTGCGTTGCGAGATGCTACGCAGCAAGCTGCAGGCTGCAGAGGTCGAGAGCGCGGCTCTACGGGCTGAAATTGAGGTGGTCTGTCGCAGCGGCTTTTGGTTTCGCTTGACTGTTGCTTTTTTTGCATGCTGTTTAAATGCTGTGAGACACTGGCCTAGCCAGTCAACTTGAAAAGGCAGTCTGTGTTCTGGAGCTTGGCAGGGTGACAGCTTTCAGGGATTCCACGACGCTTCTGCAGGCCTGTCGACAGAGTGCTCGAGCTTCTTCGCAGGGCATAATGCTACTGAGATGCAAGAATGTCTGTCTGCAAGAGATCGACCAACCTGCTTTCAGACGTTAGAGCTCTGCGTCGACTTTAAAGGTCACTGCAGCAATGGTTCCAGCCAAGTTCACAAACTTGATTTAGCACTTGTGGCAGATTCCTGTCAGAGTTTCTTTGGGGAGCCCTGTCTTTCCAAGCACTGCTTCAGGTCTCCCGGCAGGGCTCGTGGAACCTGGGCCAAAGAGGTTGCCTGGGCGCGAGGCCGAAGACATCATCCGTTTTGGAATTCATGGGGGAGATGGGGGGGGCACTGTCCGTCAAAGCAAAGCGGCCGGGGCTAGCAGGCACCCTAGTTGCTGTGGCACGGTATCCTGTTGTTTTGACAGGCTCGCATGCAGGATCACCATGTATGGCTTCAAAGCAGAAATGCAAACATAAAGATGTGTGTGCATATATATATAGAGAGGTGTACATGTAGACTGATGCTGCTTGCTGGCACTCTCTTGAGAAGAAAGGGCTGCTAGCCAAGCAGCCAGGCCTTGCGGAGGATTGCCGCAGTGGTGCGTTCCGTCCTCCCACCCGGCACCCACTGCGTGCGCGGTGTCGGCGCTGTTCCCAGCTGCGTCGCCGCCTGGGGAAACTGCGGCAGCACATGCGGCGCATGCCGGAACCCAAGCCAGGCCATGTCACAGATTTTTGACTTGACCTTATTTTTTCTGCTTGAGGCACACTTCTGCCCAGCAATGTCTCTCTGTGGTACTGGCAGCTGCGAGGCCAAGTATTGCAGGCAGACGTGGTCGTGATGCCTCCCAGTCCCTTTGTCTTGAAGGCAGGATGCTGAGATGTTGGAGACGGCCAAGCTGCTAGCCCGTCGGCGAACGCTACAAGTCATCGATACTTATCCACCATTTAGGCTGCTGATGCTGCTCAGCAGTGATTAGGCAATGATATTCGCGGACGCAGCATTCCGCCGCTTCTCCCAGCTTGAGCTTTGCAGACATGCTGGAAACCCCTTGACATGTGAGACTGCGGCTGCTTCAAGCCCAATCATGATTCTCTAAAAGCTATGGTGACTTGCCTAGAATGCTGCAGGTTGTCCACACAAAAGCCGTGCACGTAATTAAGCCAAAGCATCCACGCCTGCAGTCCACCAGATATTGATTTTGGAACTTGCTCCATAATTAGTAGCCCTGGAACAGCTTGGAATCCTTGAACGTTTACGATTGCTCAGCAGCTGAATTCGGCAGGCGTGCACGGTACCCTAAACCTCCTGTGCTCTACTCCCTGGATAAATCTCTCAAAGGGTGTTCCTGAAAGTCTCAAAAATGGGAAAGATTGGCTTTGAGACTCAAGTCTCTGTAGTCAGGTCCTCCTCTACGTGTATCCTACGTCAATCCAGCAAGACCTTTGTGTTTTCCTCCTACCAGTGAAGCCCATTCCATTAGGCGCTGGGACCATGCGAGCCTAAGAGGATCATGAGGATCCGTCTTGGGGATTTCACTCTGAGAACTCCTGTAGCATCTCTGCGATATTCCGATTGAAGCCCTAAATAGTAGTTTCCATTTTCTTTTCCATTATCCCCATATTATACCCCTATATACATATATATATATATACCCAATAACCCCTTGAGAAAAATATGATGCCCTGGCCAAGGAGTTGCAGGCTGCTGGGACCCTGGCCACAGCCTTCACCGCCTGGGTTGGTATCCGACGGTGTGTGGAGGTATCTTTGAGCTATGGGATGAGTGTGCTTGGGTACCTTTTCAAGAAAGGATCTGGGGGCTTCAGGAAGGACCTTTAAATATGAGGGTTAGAATTTGTGGTAATGCGATTAGGGATCCATTCTAGGGTCCCCGCTAAGAGCCCTCAAAGGCTTTAGGCTTGGGTTTGAGGGGTGGACTTACTTTGCTCTCGGTCCATGGCGTCGAGTGTTCCAGGCTTTTTTTGCAGAGTTTGTAGCAGCAGCACCTATGGCAGCCAGAAATTTGCATACACGGATTGTGCAAGACCCATTGTATTGGGCGGTCTTGGTGTTTGGAAACTTTTTTGGCACACCAGAACGGCCCATTCAGAGATACGGCCATGTCTGAAAGTTGGGTCCCCATTAAGCCGTGGAGGACTACATTCTAACAACTGTTCACGAATGGTTCTATAGGGTATCCAGTGT
Organism: Symbiodinium pilosum; assembly: GCA_905231905.1. Classification (NCBI taxonomy): domain Eukaryota; class Dinophyceae; order Suessiales; family Symbiodiniaceae; genus Symbiodinium; species Symbiodinium pilosum. Next base: position 266,751 of record CAJNIZ010045970.1, read on the forward strand.
AGGGCTCATTGAGGCTGTCCAAGGGGTTAGCATCACGACGTGATGCTGCCAGGGATAATGAGTCTCCCAAGGCAAGAATTACCCTTTGTACTTCCGCTGAGTTGTCGTGTGCTGGGCTGTAGGGCTTTTGTCATTCAATGCCTGTGTACACCGCAAAGAAGGTACGTGATTGGATGCGGATTGGTTCGTCTTTGGGGTTCAAAGTGACAGGGAAAAATTAGCACTGCATTCAGGTTGCGCCAGTGACTGTGCGCGGTTCACTGGCAGCCACTGCCGCAGCGCAGTCGCATCTTGCCGTCAGTATAGTATCTGAACTCTGGCACCTTGGGGGATGGTTGAATGTAGGCTATTGCAGGCCCATTTAAGGGAAAAAGCTGTTTGGTGGAAGCCTCAGCTTTGCACCTTTCAGAACCATTCTTTTCCGCGTGGTCCTTTTTTGCATCAGCCTTATGCAAGCTACTTCGCTATTGTCCAGCATGGAGGCGGTCAGGGGGTAAGCAGGGAGAGACTCTCCCCTGCAGCTGGTAGGCTCCTATATGCTGCACTCGCGTTGCCTGCCCAGTCGGCAAGAACATTCCTTGCCTAGGCTGCATATAGCAGACGTTGAGATTGTCTCAACCTAATCACCTAGTCAGACATTGTGTTTTTCTGACTCTCATTCAGAGGTGGTGATAAGGACGACTCCCATGATGCAGTGATATCTTAATAGCAGGCACTTGAATTTCTATATGCATCTAAGAGCCCATCGTCGGAGCTTGCTGTGTTCAGGATACTGTCACCCAGTAGCACCGAACCGCCTCTGAGCTTTCGTTCGTGTGTCTCGCCAGGCAGGGAGGTTTGGCATTGCCTTGTTGGTAGCTTTTGCACCCTGGAATGCCTTGAAACATCGCTTGGATTTGGCGGCGCCAGCACATGGTTTCATTCGTCAGGGACCCTGATACGCGGCCGGGGGCGGAGCCCGGAGCTGTCGCCAAAGGGCTGCGGAGGCGGCTTTTGTAATAGTAGTAATAATTCTAATATTAAAAATAATGATAATAATAATAGTAATAATAATAGCAATAATAATACTAGCAATAGTAATAGTAATAGTAATAGTAATGGTAATAGTGCTTCTTTGCATCCTGTTGTCAGTGCTGTGTCATTGGCAGCACAGCTTGTTGCACAGTGTTATCTGTTCCGCTTTGTGCAGGCGGCTGTGTGCACAGCCAGGAGGGGAGTTCTTTCCAACGTGGTGATTCGCCGCTTCACCCAGTGTTGCAATGCTTGTTTGCTTTAAACAGTCTTGTGCCAGCAGCCAACAGCAAGTGCCATCATTATGGCTGCATCTTATTTGTGCAGCCATTTCTGAGCCTGGTGTACACACCTTTTCGGAGAGCCGTCAGCCAGCGGCATTAGCAGCAATAACTGGCTCCGCCGTTGCCAAGGCACTTTGGCACTTGCGAGCTGCACCAAAAACTCAGAGGCCAATTCCGTTTTCCAACGCGTAGCATGCGTAGCCGCCTCATTAGCAAATGCTAGCAACTTGGGACCGGCAGGACGACCCTACAGTTGTGCGAGTGCCGGCTCCTGCATTGGCAGCAGTCGAGCCCTCAGATGTGTTATCACGCCTGCTCCAGAGCTCGAAGCCAAGCTGGGAGGTGCCAGCGGATCTCCAGCAAGTCTGGCACTCCATGCACGACTCGCTCGCCATCAAGGTGATAAAAGCTGCCTGATGGAAGTTTCACGCTGATGGTCTTTCAAGGTCTTACAGCAGTCGTTCAGCCTTTCTATTTCCGATTCGCTAGGCGAGTGCGGCAGCACCGCCCGTGAGCTCTCCCGCATCCTGCTCAGGCTTCAGGAGAGAGCTGAAGCGCGCCCATAAATGCATGAGATCAGCAGTGTCCCAGAAGAATGAGCAAGCCTTGAGCAGCAAGGCAATCGGGTTATGGCCCTCATCACGCTCTACGCACGCGGTGCTGATGTCGCAGCAATGCGCTCGGCGTTGCAGGCAGTGGCCAGTTGTAATCCACAGTCAGTCGGTTCAAGAGTCATGCTCTATCTTCCAAGTTTGATGAATCTTCTATCTGGACATGCTATAAGCAATGTTTTCCGAAAGCCGCTTCACAAAGGCCAGAGGTAGGTGAGGTGTGAGATTGGGGCATCATTTTTTCTTGGGGACTCATGGCACGAAGCATTGTGTTGTTTTGCTTGTGTTGCGTACTGCGACCTTGAAGGCGTGGTGTGCTGTCACCCATCAGCGCCAAAGAAGCACAGTGACTTGGCTGCGTGAAGAGACTCACTGCCTAAATCTGCCCACATCAGAAATCAAAATTCAAGAAGAGGCTCGCGGCTAGCGCACCGCATGCTACTGACTGCCACTTCCACTGCCACCGGCCACTGCTATTGCGATCAGGAGGTGAACAAAGACAACAGTTAGACAAGGCTCTGGAAATGGCAGTAAGTCGTTAACAAGTATTCATTGTCCTTTTCTTTCGCCGCAGCCGCCAACGCCGCCGCCACCGCCGCCGCCGCTGCCATCGACAATGCGACCGCCCCTGCTGCATCTGCTGCTACTAGGAGCAAGCGCTGCTACCCTCTTCAAGTCTCTGCCTAATCATCCCATAAATCCGAGGGTCCCTAAGGGCTGAAGTTACCTTCAATGTCTCCATGACGAGGCAAAGCTGGTCGGCCACTACGTGCCTGGGCAGATTGTACCAGGGGTCGGCACGACGAAGCTCCAGCCAAACGAAAAAAAATACGAGTCACACGAAGGAAAAGCACGAGTCAGACGGAGGAGTCAAACGAAAGACCCGCGAGCCAAAGACTCGAATGCTACATGCTACCTATCAGGAAAGCTCAACCAAACATGTTTGTTAAAACCACCCCTCTTCGCCTCGCAATTATGAAAAAGGATTAGATAACATGGAGGTTCAAGCGGGACATATGTTTTCATGTGCTTTTCCTTGTAATCAAAAGAACACACTGACACAGGCAAATTTGATTTTGGACTTGGATTTTGAATCCACCTCTTATTTGCCTGGCACTTCAAGGAGGCGAGGAATTCAAGTAACGACGTTTGTCAAGTCTAGTCGTTGTTTGCAGAGCAATTGAAAGAAAGCGCTGGCTTAGGGAAACCAAAGTAGAACATGTTCGAATACGACTTTTTACGCCTTGCAGTTCGGAGGTCAAGGGTACTCGTACACAGAAGTTCACATGAGGATATTTGCTCAACTGTCTCCTCCATCATGTGACAATTGTAAGGACACAGACGTCGTAAGGAAACTCAAGTAATTAGAGGCATACGTAGTGGCATGTCTAAGCTCAAGTAGAGGCACATAAAAGCCAAAATTTTCTCGCCCTGTAATTTACACACAACAAAACTCCAACTCGAAAGCCAACCCCATATCCCCTGTGAAAGGTCCGTCGGCCTGGCATTTTGAGAATTCTCCACAAGGGACAAAAGCAGTTTGAGTCGAACTAACGAAAACAAAGTATCGAATAAATGTCCTAATGTCATATGAGAGAAATTGTGAGTTCTGTTGAATAGTCTGCAAAGAAACATTGGACTTGCAGTTGACGTTGGTCTCTAGTTTAACATATAGTTGTCTAGATAGCAAAAGTGACTTCTTTCAATTGCTGCGAAACGTTTGGTGGAATCATGATATATCTCTACTTGAGGTTCCCAATGACTTGCCATGCGAAGGAAGACGCAGTTTTACCATATGCCGTTGACTGAATACCAGTAGGCAAGCCTAAAATCAAAACAGGTCATCGGATTTTGGAGTCCATTCTAGTCACACTCTCGTTCTCCTGACAGTGGGACTGCGTTCTTCCCCTCGTTTTTGCGGTCTTTGCTCGGGGCTGCCGCAAGGCGTGGGAGAGCTGTGCTTAGTTTGTTGTAAAAACCAGGGCATGACAGCCGGACTGCGAAGCAACATGCAGTTTAATGAACAAAGAGATTGTCATCGTTTTCATTCAGAGTAGAGCACTAGCAAATGAATTTTGAGGGATTTGAGCTAGATCATGCCTCAAGAAGATTGATTACTTGCGGTGCTGGCCTTACTCGTATGGTCTCCTGAGTCTCCTTGGGTTCTGGAAGAAGGCCTTCAAAATAAGGCGATCTTCTCGTCTACACGTAGGGGCCCCTGCTTCCGTAGGTTGCAGGCTGAAAGCAAGAGACATTTCAACTTTCTGAGGAGCGGCTCTTCAAGGACCGTTCAAGAAGTTCTGATGAATTGTGCCTTGGAATTTGACGCCATTTCCAATGGGATTGTTTTACCTTTGCTGTCCAAAAATCACAGGGGTGTTGGCAAATGGGCTTGATGCAAATGGCAGTCCATTTCGTCTGCTTACCGTGCAAGGATCAAATAAGAAGAGGAACGGATGTTAATGCTACTGTGAACTTGCCATCAATTTGCCCAATCCACGGAAGTGACTGCACCGTGTTAGAGAGTATAAGAAATTTGTAATAGGGGGTTGACAAGGACCCCGATCGTTCAGGGCAATCGTGATCGTCAGGGATATGGTGGCGGAAGACGGAGAAAACAGTTCGAACAGATGGAAGGAATCGCAAGTAAGGCTTCTTCACCACACTGCAGGGCAAGCCAATGCGACCTGCTAAGACAGGGATTATGTGGGCTCCACGTGGGGATTATATAAGGATGATCTTTGAAACTAACGCCTCGCCAAATGTAATCATTGCTAAAGAATCAGCAGACCGTGGGCCATGATGAAGCAATTCATGAAGTACATGAGCAGCTGAAACCCCCAAATTCTAAATAGTAGATTCCATTTCGTTCTCCAAGTTCTTTTCCACTTGATTCTACTTTCTTGGTCTGATATCCAAGACACGGTCATCTGCAATGACAGGCAGACGTCAGCCTTCGGGCTTTTTTCCGTAGTTACGCAATATTCTGTAGGGATATGTAGGAAGGGACAAGAAAATGGATAGGGTTTAGGGTGCAGGGCTTAGGGTTCAGGGATAGTACCCCTAATATAGAGAATTAGCTGGAAAGGAACATGGAAGATTAAAGGGAGACTGGGGTTTTCGGGGTCCTTGTCATAAAGATAGAGAGTAGATTGGGTTCCATATTGGAGTCCCCCTATGGATGCAAACTACCATGTCCCAATTCCTACTGCATGTCACATGCATTGCGCACCTTCATTGGTGCTGTGAGAGACGTCCTATGATATTACTTGCCTTTGGTTAGCTAGGACTGAAGGAATGGATCCTTGTAGT
>CAJNIZ010045970.1:276591-286730 GCA_905231905.1 Symbiodinium pilosum
TTCGCAGCAACATGTGGACACATTTGCATCAGTCGACTTGGGCGTTGTGAAAAGGATGACGAAAGACTTTCATGCATGGCTTGCTGAAGCCGGTGATGAGTCTTCAGTCAGGATCAGCCATTTGATACGCATGGTCGCAATATGTCAACAAAAGTAGCACGTCTGCAGCAACATTTGACACATATGCCTCGGTTGTAGGTTGCGGCTGCGAGCAGGAAGTGTTGTTCCATGTAGGATGGCGTCCCAGCTTTAGCTTTACATTGAGTTTTTGAGTCAGGATCAAGCATGAGATCTTTGTAGGGCTTGGGCAGGTGTGTGTTTAGTTTTTGTAGTATTCATGCTGCGCAGTCCTGGTCGCGCAGCCTGCCCTAACATGGTGAAGCATGGTGATGAGCCGTTGATGTGGCTGAGCCTATCTGAGTGTCTTTTGATGGAGTCGCGTGGACTTCTAAGGGCCCACATTCTTTGCCGTATTTGGTATGGGAGCGCCTGAGTGGGATTTTGTGGCAGTGCTTGTTAATGCGCAGCATGGGCTCGGCAGTTGCCTACGAAGAAGGTCTCAACTGCAATGTCTCTCGTTCTGGCAGGCAGTGGACGTTGTTGCCCTTGTGCTGGTCCTTTGGCTCTTGAATCCTGGCATGCAGAATAGTGTATTTGTTTCGAACTCGAGCAAAGGCTGAGACGAAGCGCTTTATTCTTGTAATTTCTCAGCCCAACTTTTTCAAGTTTTGAAGGTACACTTGGTTCAAGAGAATGGCGTCTTCAGTGAACTGCTTTGAAGTCCAGCACTGGCAGAGGCGTCTTTCCTATCTTCCCCGGCTGCCTAAATAGGATCGAGCAGCTCAATCTGGTGTTGCCACTGCGGGGAAGCAAAGGCACTCACTGTTGCTGGAGAAGAAGCACACGTACCAGGAAGAGCAGGACCGGTTCGCAGCTCTTTATGAGCATGCCTTCTGACATCCTGCGAATTGCATTGCCGTCCAAATAACAATGGGTCTCTTTGGTCTTTCGGCAGCGTCACAAACTCGACTCCTGTGCGGCGTCCTGTTTCCAGGACCAAAAAGGTTTCCTTACTTTTCACCACACCTGCAGAGGCACTTCATATGCAGGCTAGAAGTTTCAAAGCGTGTTGGCTTTGGATTGTCCAGTGCATTGAGTCAGGACACCTTCCCTGCAACTCCTGTCGTGCCCTGATAATGCTGCTGGAGTGCTTTCTTTTGAGCTGCTGCGCGGTAGACTTTCGCAGGTTGGTGTTAATGGTAGTAGTTTCACAGAAGCAGGGGGACCCCAATATAGACCCCAGCATACTATAACCCTTTTTCTTACAGCCCCCTTAAATACGGGGAAACCCTAGATTCAACTCTGTGAAAATCCAGTGTCCATAGCATGTTCCACTTGATTCTCCATTATCCCGATATTTTGAGAAGGCCCCAGATCTGAGAGATGAGGCCTGCCACGGCTCTTTGAAAAACACAGCGGTTGAAGGTTTAGGAGTATCTGACTGGGGCTAATGGGAGGGCTTCTAAAGTCATAGATTCAGGGATAGTGTCCCAATCACTGGAAATCAAACGGAAAAGAACATGGAAATTGATTTGGCAACTGGGCACATGAGCTATGATCATGATAGGCCCAGCAGAGTCCTCTAATGGGAGGTACTGGCCTGCCTCGTGATGGCAGCGCTCTTTCATGCCGCCGGGTCCCGAAGTGAGTGTGGATCACTGGGTCCCTCAATGCCAGTCTGTAAGAAGGTATTTGTACCATTATGCGCTAAACCCTAAACCCTAAATAGTAGCTTCCATTTTATTATCCATTATCCCAATACACCAAAACCCCAAAGGCCTAAACCTTATCAAAGATGAGTGGTCGTGATGTCCATTGGGCGAAGCAGATCTTGATCCTCCGACCGTTTTCGCAGAGTAGGCAACATAAGCTACAGTCCAAACTCCTTTAAGGGGGTCATATAGGGGAGTATTAAAGGGGTTCTTAAGGGGGATACGGAGTTTAGACTACACTGTAGCTCATATGATCAATGTGAAAAAACTTTAGGGTGGAATAATGAGGCCAGATCGGATTTCAGACATGCTGTAGCAGATCTGGATTTTCATGTCAGTCATCACACAAAATAGTCTGAATCATTGTGTTGCACTTGAAGATCCTATCAATGATGCTGAATGGGCAAGTGGTGCACGAGATATGTAGGACCCAAGTGGACGCACAATGCGCGCTGCAGAGTCATGTACGGTCTCTCAGGACATGAACGCCCGACCCGTCTTCGACACTCTGTGGATGGCAGGTTCGGACACAACAAAGCAAAGGTGGCAACATTGGATCTGAATATTTGATGGCATTATTTCAATTTCGGACCGGGGTAGGCGGGTCATATGATGCTTCGTAGTGAAAACCACTTCCACTGCTGCAAAGCTGCACTGTAAGATGCGAGACAGGGTGCTTGGGCTTCAACATGCACAATCGGAATCTGTGGTCAGAGAGCTATGCATGCTGTTTGCAAGAAGGCCTCTTCATCAGTGCCGTGGCAGTTTTGCCGCAGGCCTTCGCGTGCTGTGAAAAGCGTTCAACCGGAACATGCAACAACCTCTGCAAGTCCGGTTAACTTCCAGAGCAAATCCGATGATGGATGCTCCGCCATAGTCCTTCTTAGATTCTTTCGGGACATGTTGCACGCAAGCTGGAGGAAGAGTTGTTTGCCATCGTAGACTTGAGAGACAGCAAACGCCCTCACTTCCCTCATAATTCTTATCATCATCTTCATTCCTCAACTTAATATTGCTCTGCAACTTGCAAGTGCTGTTCTCATTTTTGAGCGCTGTTCTTGTAGTTGCTCTCAGACTCCTTATCTTGGTGCTCTTTCACAACCTGTTTCATACTCTCGGAGCTTTAGAGCTCTCAATTTCCCCGCAGCACTAAATACCGCTATTCTAATAATATGCTCGCGTCTCCAGCACATTCGTTCTTACTACTACATAAACCAGGTGTGCATTTGATTCTCCATTATTGGGGTACTATTCCCTTCCAATATGTTCCTCTTAGCCACTTTCCATTTCATTGTCCGTCTGATTTTCCACTATTGGGAATAATATCCCCCTTAGCCTTAAACCATAAAAGGCCCTAAACAGTAATTTCCTAGTCCTTTTCCATTCTCCCTGTATGGTAGTTTCCCAACTTAGGTGGAGCCCACTATAGACCCCCAAATGCTATAGTCTTTCTTGTAGGGATCCACAAAAAGGGAGCCCAAAACCCCTAAACCCCAAAACCCCAAACCCTAAGCCCCAAAACCCCAAAACCCTAAACCCTAAACCCAAAACCCTAAACCCTAAACTGAACTTGGGAATGATATTCTGACTCGCCTCGTCGCCAGCTCTGGCTTATCTCCAAGACCGGTGGCAAGGTTGAGCCTGCGACCCATGGGACTGTTGAGTGGTTAGGGTTTATAATCCCTATATAGCCCAGTATAGTAGCTTCCATTTGATTTTCCATTATCCCAATATAACTATTACTATTATTATTATCATTATAATTACTACTATTATTTTTTTTTTTTATTAATATTACTATTTAGAGTGATAACGGGGGTGCTTAAGATATTGGGAGTTTCCAAAGATTAGGGGTACCATGTTGGGGGTCCCTTCTGTTATAACAAGGATCCTAGTATTGGGGATCTATATTGGGATTCCTTATCATGTTGAGTGAGAACTGGCGGCCCTTGTGGGTTGCTTCAAGGAACTTGAACTACGTTACTAGTGTTTATAGTAAACAATTGTGTTTCCTCCCCCCCCGTCCGAGGCAGGTGTCGGTCACAGCTTTGGCCTTCACCTGTTCAATCCGAGGGTGTACTGTCATATGACCTGCTTGTGGGGGGGCGTGGATGGAATTATGTCATTCAATCCCCTTATCCAAAAAGGTGGTGACTGCGTGAGTACTATGGAAAGGTGCCGCACAGGTCGCGCTTTGCACTTAGTATCTCTTGAGGGATCTGCAGAGAAGCATGCTCGCCAACATTGGCACGTGGCCGGGCACAGCCCGATGTAGAGGCAACGTTGCTTGGGTTCGTACCCTGACACGGGACAGGCAGGGGAAGAGCCCTTACGCAAAAACTTCCACGAGGATGGCACGCCGTCTTGCCCTTATACCGGCTTTGCCGGTGGCGGGCCTGCCTAGTTGTTGCGCTTGGCGTCTGCAAGCGAACGCTCTTGCTGAACCGGGCCATCTGTTGGCTCCGGAACGTTGCTTCCTGGGTTGGGGCGTTCGCCAGCGTGAACTCCAAGTGGAGGGGGCAAGAACGCTTGCGGAGCGCCCTTAAAGGCCGGGAGCGGTCGGTGCCCTCGGCATGGCTTCCTGCACGTCCAGCCGTATGCAGCTAGTCGCTCACTCACTCATTCACTCACTCAGTCACTCACTCAATGGTGTTTCCTTGATGTAGCAACTTAACCCATTGTGGGGGGGAGTTGTCTTACTAGGACAAATAGGAACCGTAGTATCCCTCATAGTATAGTAACAATCACGTTCAATTTGTATAGTGCACCGTCATGCAGGATTTGAGTATCAGCAGTCCGCGCAAACGGACAGCGTGTGACTGCAACACTACTGCAAGCAAGGAGACTTCAGGAGTGCAAAAGTGTTGTCAGCGTATACTATTGAAAGTGAATGCAAGTGTTCTGGCTCTTGCCATTACCGCCACCACTTGATGACTAGGATAATTACTATCGCAACTCCCAGGGCGACTAGTGCCGCCATTAGCATAGCAAAGACGGTATCTTGCTGCATCTTTACGCTGATGAGCACGTTTATCTGGATTGTGGGAACTGCAGTGCTCTGAGTGTGACTTACCGTTTTTGCTGTCGATGATGATTTTGTTGATGTTCTTGCTACAGTTGTTGCTGGTACAAGGGTGATCATTGGTGCTGTAACTGTCTTTTTGCTAGCCTTTAGCAAGGCCGCTGACCAGTCACTACATTGCTGCGATGGCCATCAGTCGCGCCTTGAGCGGCAGATGCCTCGGTTGCTTACACGCTGGTCAATGCTCGACCCAACCATGAGAAGATGATAAGCGTATGACACAAGCAAAAACCGAACAATTAAAAAGAACTGTGTGGAAGATCTATTTCTGCAACTCAGGTTCTTTTAAGGGGGACTATCTGGATCTCAAAAGCAAGTGGGTTCTGTATTCCATAGGATCCCGCTGCAAAGCTGGGAAGTAAACATTCCGGTTCTACAAGAGGATTCAACGCTCAGGTGTTTTTATGTGGCATGCTCGCTTCGACATCACATGCGATCCATGGGTGACCGGCTTCAACCACGCCATTTGGGCTGGACACCCAGGGGCCAAAGAGTACTTTGTCAGCCAGGATCTCCTTTTACCCAGTGCTAGATGAAACTAGTGCCCTTCGTTCCATTGAGCCCCAAACGACCCATGAATGTGAGAAATGTCTAGATACAGGCGAAGGTACACTGCCTCTTTGCATCGACCCTGTCTGCTACCAGCTGTGATAGCTCAAGGTTGTCGCATGTGAGCTGTTCAGTATATAATCCCTATATAACCACAGTTTCCATTTCATCTTCCATTTTCTTTTCCATTTGATTCTCCATTATAACACCTATAGTAGTCCCCTTTAACCTCTATATAACCCCTATAAGTTTCCATTTCATTTTCCATTTGATTCTCCATTATAGTAGCTTCCATGTTCTTTTCCATTATCCCTACATGACCCCAATATAACCCTAATATAACCCCAATGTAACCCCAATGTAACCCCAATATAACCCCGATATGACCCTAATATATCTCATTATAGTAGCTTCCATTTTCTTTTCCATTATCCCTATATAACCCCTATATAACCCTATATATCCCTTTAAAGGGACCTAGGGTTTCCATTTTCTTTTCCATTATCCCTAAAGGTCATCTTGGGGGCCCACGCCCTGCACATGCTGCTGCTGGGAGACTTTGGCTACTACTACCTGAAGCCCGATGCTTAGCACTCCTGGGTTGCTGTTAAGTAACTTGAATTAAGGGATTATCCCCTATAATGGAGAATCAAATGGAGAAGAGCATGGAAAATGAAATGGAACCTGGTGGAATATAGGGATGTAAGGAACTTAAATTAAGTTACTATATTGGGGAAACCCTATTATTTACTATATATACCCATTATGGTAACTTAATTTAAGTTCCTACTACCTGAAGCCCGATGCTTAGCACTCTGCTCGGGCAAGTATGTGGCAGGGAGCTGGTAGAAAGCACCTGGCGGGGGTTCTTCAATCAAAGACCTTGCGATTCGGGGCAAATCCCAAACAGTGGAGTCCCCAGATTGAGATCCCAGATCGAGTTCACCAGAACAATGAAGAAATGCGCACATTGCAAGCAGTTCGCACGAAAGCCTCTGAGCCCGAGCCCGAAAACTGTAAAGACAAGAGCCCCAAAACACAGATCCCAAACCCGAACTCAGGACTGTCATGAAGGCAGGCCTGACAGCACAGCTGGATTTGATCCAGGACCTTGCTTTCTTGTTAATGCTGGAGATGATCCAGACCACATAGGCTCCGTGTTTGGGAATGAAGGTTCTGGCACATGCTGAAGTTGTTTTGTTTTCTCTGAAATCTCAGTGTGAGTACCCGCTGACAAATGCCGCACCATTTCAATCGCAGGTCGAGGGCCTGTTGAGGGTTGCACGCTGCATGATGCGAAGGACAGCTACGTATAACTCGGCGGCCATCTGAGAGAGCAACTTCCCAGCTTCAAATTCCAGGAGCGTCCTGCAAACGCAGGACTGGGGAAAGTTACTTCATTTGGTTTCATAAGGCGCTGTAATTCAGCTCTTTACCACGCGGCATTGTCAACAGCAAGAATTCTGATGCCTGCTCTGTTAAGTTTGATGCTATCGGCAGACTTCCTTCTCTTCATGGAACCATGTTAACCAGGAAGGTCACCTGCTCAGAGAGGTAAGATAAGCGTCGCGCACTATGGGGATGTGCTCAGAAACTGCACTGCAAGGCGAGCTAAAAACTGGCCTGCCTCAAGGTTTTATGGATGGCCACAGGACCGTTGCCCTCATGATGGCCAGGCTTGCACAGTCCAAGGCCTGCACCAACCTATAGCCCGAGAGCGTCTTGGTGAAGCCATCTGGCTCTTGCAGGCAAGCGAGCCATCCAAAATCTACGGCAAGTTAAGGCTCCTGAATAGTCCTGAGCACAGCCACGATGATACCTTGGAACCCTGTATCTCATTTACTTGGCACAATGACAAATTCATCAAAAGCTGTGCTTTATACCTCAAGATGTACATACAACGCAACAAAGACAGATTCTCAGCACACAAGATGCTGTTGCGATGCTGCTTATGATCGGATACTGAGCCACCATGGGCATCATGATCAAGGCACGGGATTTCCCGCAGCCTGTCGTGATCAATGCAAGACATTCTGGGGTGTGCCGATGGATGTCCCGGAGGTTGCAGCGAACTTGTTGCTGCTGTCCTGTGCCCACGCCTATGTCTGCCAAGTCCTGACCAAGGAGACGACGTTGCCCGCGTAGCGTTTAGCCCAAGCATATACATCCCCCTGTCGACCCCAACCAGTATGTCACCCCGAGAATTTTCTTTGGAGGTGCTTGATGACTGATGGTCATAGCTCTCAGGCATTAGATATCGCGGTGTCATCGCAGAAGTGGAGTTGTGTCAGATTGTTTCTGTTGAGTTAGTCGCTTGCTTCCACTCAGTCGGCCCTGACCATAGGAGAATGAGTCGCTTCAAGCTAGCGGCTGGTCGGCAATTAAGAAGGATGCGTGGCTCACGATGAACAAGATGCTGGAGCCATGTTTGCTATCAGTAGCACCTGGAATGGGCTGGAGGCTTGGGCTTGAATTGCACAGTCGCTGGGCAGCTATGCGTCTTGGCGGGCAATGCTCTTGGCTGACTTGGGATGAACAAGCAGGTTGCTCCGAAACCGATATGCTTTCAATGAAGATGTTTCAATCTGATTCAATATGTTATGCACAGACAGGATTCCTACTCAGAGGGCAGTTTCTTTGTAAGGTGACATTCGGACATATCATGCCTGTCGAGATGTCTCCCGCAGCCTGTAAGAGTATTTATGACTGAAACATGGAGATCGGTCAAGAGGAACAGCGAAGGCAATTGCTCCAGTTCCTTCGTGAACGGGGTCGTCTGGCTTTTCGCATCGCAGCCCATGAACTCCACGATGAACTCCACGGCCAAACCGGGTGAGTGGTACATCATGGTCTGGACCCTACAGCGCTGCTCTAGGTAAGAACTCACTTCTGACTTTGCCTAAGTTGACGTTGTCCATGGAGAAAGGCTTGCACCATCTAGTGCCTTTAAAGTACTGCAGTTCCTAGGATCTAGGGGGTACTACGGATGCAGCAGGACTTTTTTCCGCTTGGCACTCTTTGAGGATGCCACAGGGCAATGTGTGGCGGCATTTGGCCCATCTTCTCAAGAGCCTACCGTCCAGAGGTGCCCTCCAGGACCGGGCAATTACCATTCATAGCTATCCCTGGTTTGGGGGCCGTAGGGCACCAATAAATTTTGGCACGACTGGAAGGGGAAGCATGACCCGTACTTAGCTTGATTTAGACACGAGCTTTGCGTTCGTTAGTTCAGCCAAACGCATAGTCTACAAAAGATCAGAGTCCTATTTCCATGCTCAACATAGTAGTTGCCGCACTACACACGATACCCCAAGAAAGCAAACGCAGGATTTCGAGAACTGTTGAAATGGGAAAGGCCCGAGAAACATACATGAGGGTTGTTCTAAAGTTCCCTGTCTTCCAGTTCTACTCTCGGTGACCACTTGAAAGTTAGGCTCCGCGCAAGAACACTCCAAAAACATGTTTTTCCGCGAAAGTTAGCGATTTTCTCGAGAAGCATCTTGAACAATCGCCAAATGTATGCATACCTTTGTTTATCTATGTGAAGCTATATATACATATATGTATGCGTTAATGTTTGCTTCACAGACAGCAGTGCTACTGGGGCTCTTGTACATAGGAACACAGTCTCTGGCTCAGGGTGATGCCCAGGGGCCCAGAGTGCCAGCAATCAGAGGTCTTTGCTGGTATAGTCTACTCATCTACGCAAAGATGTGCCATATATGTATGATATAGTGCCCTTGTAGTCTTGAATCACCTCCCCTTATAACAAACCACCCACCAACTAATACTATATAATTCCCAACACAGTACCCTCACGTATGCGTCAGAGGAAATAGAGATTGTTAGGGGCGGGGTTCATTATCTAAAAGGGGGACGCGACCCGTAGAATCCGTGTAAACATGTGTAAACTAATTTGGTAGTTTCCCTAAATAGGGGGACTAAAAAAAAGACGCCAGAATATTACGTCCTTATTATAGGACCCCCCAAAAAGAACGTTCCCTAATTTGGGGAAACCCTCACCCCGTAATCCCCTACATAATCCAAGTTTCCATGCGACTGTCCATTTCTTTTAACATTTGATGTTCCATTATTGGAGGGGTAATATCTCTAAACCCTAAGCCCTCAACCTTAAACCCAAAATAGCAGTCTCCATGTTCTTTTCCATTATCCCTATGTCCCCGCATATAATCCCCCTAGTTACATTATCCCCAGACCCTAAACTAAAGAACCCTGAATCCTAAATGGTAGTTTTCATTTTGCCATTATCCCCATATCGCAACGCAATCCCCTTACAGTATACCTAGACCCTAAACCCTAAATTGTAGTTTCCGTTTTCTTTTCCCATTTTCCCCAGTATAATCCTTTACATTATCCCTAGACCCTAGACCCTATGACAGATTTGTGTTGGGTTCTGCCCCCACCCATTCCCAGTCTAGAATAAGGGTTCATGTTGAGGGCTGTATATAATTATGTTACAAATAGTATTCAACTGTTTATCAGTGGGTGCAGTATCGAAAGCCCTCAACCTTAAACCAAACCCTAAGCCCTAAAACCCTAAACCAAACATTAAAACCCTAAATCCTAAAACCCTAAAACCCTAAACCCTGAAACTCTAAACCCTGAAACTCTAAACCCTCAAACCCCAAAACCCTAAACCGTACCTTAAACCCCCGAAAACCCTATACCCTAAACCCTAAAACGGGTCGGAAAAAGGAGCTGCAAAAAAAAGAAAA
>CAJNIZ010045971.1:10372-23795 GCA_905231905.1 Symbiodinium pilosum
CCCATGGGCCTCCAAGTAAACCCTGCAGGATTTGAGTCTCAGGTCGATGGCGTCTGGTTTGCGGTGTATATTATATTTGGGTGGTTGTCAAAATTATGGTCCCTTTTTTGGGTACCCTAAATATGAGGTGCCGTATCAAAATAGGGACTCAAAAAGGGACCATCATTTTGACAACCACCCATTTGGAGGCCAGTGAAAAATACCAACCTTGGTATGATAGCAATGCTAGGGGACTCAGCAGGATGACTTTTCAGGATTGTCAGTATTGTACAGATGAAGAAGTTTTATAACTTACCAACAGGCAGCCAACTAGGGCAGGAGAAAGCACAGTCAAACATTGAGCAAAGTCCATACCGCGAGGACCAGCGCCAGTCTGCTACGTGATGCATATATTGAACCGGAAATCATGCATGGCAAGAAACGCGAGACTGGAAGCAACAGCCCAAATTTCGCGCACTCAGCGATTGGTGTCATGTTTAGAAAAATGCGGGAATCCAGGTAGCTACCCACCACATGGAGGTACTTCCACGTGTTAATGGGTGTGTATCAGAGTATTCCTTACATAATCCTTACACGGGCTATCCCGACAATCTCCCCTTTGTCCTTATATGAGCTATATTCTAAACTCCTTAACGGGGTGTTGATTATTCTAGGGGTTATTAAAGAGGATACTAGGAGTTTAGTCTATAGCTTACATATCCCGAGGGCCCCTGGATTATAACCACTTTCAGAAACCTGTCTGGACCTTCCACTGAGCCACATGACCCCTAAACCCTCAACCCCTAAATTGCCCTAAACCCTAAACCCTACCCCAAACATGTCATCCCCAGCTCTCAGATTAGGTGGAATTGAGATATATTGGAGTCTTCCAGAACCCAGGTATCTTGAGGGATGTTTGGGATATCTGGTCTTTATGAAGGGACCATTGGTGTCCCTGCTATCGTGACATGGGGGCTATGTTGAGCGATATGCATATAGCTCGGCACCCTCAGCTACTGCAGCGCGTCTTTGCTCCCTCACGTCAACGAAGCAGGTCTTGAATACGAATGTGTTCATACCATGTGTTGGCCATCGAAACGAAGGTCAATTGAATCGAAGAACCTGTGTGTGAGCTCCTTCCTGTGTCTCCATCCTGTATCCATCCACCCTCACCGCGAGTAGTGTGTGTATACCCACTACATTCAATCCCTTCATTATCTCTATGTCATCCATGTATATACAGATATATGTATATATATACATATCTGTAAACATATGCGTATTCCGTACATACTAGTTCGAACCCGCGCACCCTAAACTTTACAATCTCTGTGAGTGCTTCAAATACCTCCACAGGTATTCCTTCAGATCCACCCAGTCCTCTGCTCCTGTGAAGCCCCTAAATATATGGTATTTAGGGTTTAGGGTTTAGGGTTTATAGGGTTTAGGTACCGTAGTTTCCCCAAACAGGGGTACCCCCCCCCCCAAACCCTAAACCCTAAACCCCATATAGGCCCCCAAAAATATTACAATTCTTATTCTAGGGTCCTTCAAAAAGGTACCCCTAGTTTTGGGAAACCCCCATATGCATCCTAGGAGTGCCTCAGGTTGGCCTTGCTATTTCAATTCCCTACGTCTAACGCTGTTTAAGGTTGGGGGTTTAGGGCCTGATTGTTTCAATTCCCCACGGCTAGCCTCTAGCCCCGGGCCCTTGACCCGAATCCTCAATGGATCCTACAGCAAAATTTAGCAAGAAATCTCGTTCCCTAAAGCACTACAAACCTTCAAGGCCTGAACTCCAACAACCCTAAACCCCTATAGCCTCCCTAAACACTAAAGCCCCCAAACCCCAAACTCTAAAGCCCCATACCCTAAACCCTAAAGCCCCTAAACTCCTAAATACCCCTAAACCCTTAGCCCCCCCAAAACCCGTAAACCCTAAAACTCTGAGCCGCCCAGGACGGTTTACGTCTCTGCGAATGACGGCGAGGGTTGGCTCTATGGTTATTTCCTGGATCCTGAGGCCTACCCCAGGGACCCTACATGAGCCATAGTCTAAACTCCTTAAAGGAGGGTTATATAGGGGATTATATAGGGGAGTACTATAGGAGTTATTAAGGGGGATACTGGGAGTTTAGACAGTAGCTCACATGTGGAGCTTAGTATATTTAGGGTTAAGGAATGTAGGATGATGTAGGATGGTTATTTCCTCGATCCTGAGGCCTACAGTTTTCATTTTCTTTTCCATTATCCCTATATAGTCCCTTATGATACCCTATATAACCCTATATAACGTTATACTATCCGGTTCAGGTCATAAACCCTGCGATCCTAAACAGTTCTGGACTTGGTTAGGGCCCCTGTGTAGATGCATGGTTTAGGGTTTAGGGTGTAGGGCTCCTCCCTAAGCCCTAAGCCCTTTGTAGGTCCTTTAAGGGGAATATAGAGGGGATGAATCCACAGGTATGGGGGTATGGGTTTGGGGTTTGAGGTTTGGGGCTATAGAGGATATATGGGCATATAAAGGGATATATGCGGACATGTAAGATTATATACGGATTTGGGCTTCTATGTGGTTCCTTCTGGGGGAGTTCTGTTTTTGGTACTAGTACCCAAAAAGTACCGCATAGGAGGTTCTGGGTAGCTTGCGCAGGAGGGGAGGGTTTACCTTCAGGCTTCCAGGACTACAGTCGGTTTTCTGGTGGAGAATTAAAAGATGTGATGAGAGTCTTTGGGCACTTATGGGTGGGTTAGAGTTTCTGATTCTTAGTAGGGAATACGGGAAAATAGTATATAGGGATTATATTGGGATTATATGCCCTTACTTGGAACAAGTAAGCAAACCCGGGTTTCGGGGTGTAGTTGGCTCTGTTTTTGTCTTGAGGCCGTGCCGCTACAATTGTGGGAGCAAAAACATGATGTGGTCCTTACATTTAAGGAGGCTATATATTGGGATTATATAGGGGAGTATTATCGGGCTTGTTGAGGGGATACTATGAGTCTAAGCTATAGCTCTTATAGGCGTCCTCCATCAGGCTCCCACAATTCAAACGGATTTAGGGTTTAGGGAGAGGACCTGCGCGCATTGGCCTGGAACTCTGGGGGTTGATGAGAGAGGACGCAAATACTAAAATTGGTCCACATCAGCAAGGAATAAGGGAATGGACCCCTTTTAATAGTCCCAAAATCATGTTTCCTTTTTGTCCCTATACCGTAACCCGTCTTTCATTTCTTCCAAACCGGGTCTGTGTGTGTGTAGGGTTGGGGACAAAGGCTTAGGGCTTAGGGTGTGGTACTATAAACCTTGGAGCGTTCCAGCTTCTTGTTTTGAGTGTCTTTCAAAACAGCCCTGAGTACAATCCTCAAAAAACAGAAGCCTAAATACTTAACAATATTGTAGTTCTAGATTCTAGGTTCCGTGTATGAATGAATATAGGGTGTATGACTATAGTATTGGGTCCTCAAGCAGACCTCCAAAACATACATTAATAATTTCTGGTATTTAGGCGCGCTTACATTGCCCAGTTTCCATGTCTTTTCTATTTTCTTGTTCATCTCATTCTCCATTATTGGCATGACTGTCCCCAAACCCTACTGTCACTAAACCCTAAACCCTAAACCCCTAAACCCTAAACCCCTAAACCCTGAACCCTGAACCCTAACTTCCTTCATCCCTGAGCACCTAAACCCGTTACTCAAGCCCCTATAAAAGTTGTAGTTGCGGTACAGACCTCAGGTCTCAGCTTGCAAACTGCCAAGTTGAAATCAACATGGCAAGAACGAAGATCCTAAACCCTAAACCTTAAAGTCTCCTAAACTGAAACCCACAACCCCAAGCCCTTAACCCTAAACCCTGAACCCTGAACCCTAAGCCGTAAACCCTAAGGGGGGGTTCAGGGGTTCCTCCTTGGAGGGTCAGAAGACTTAGTAAGTAGGTTAATAATTGTTATAACACATATGTACTATAGTCTAAACTCCTTAAAGGGGGGGTACATAGGGGAGTATATAGGGGAGTACTATACGGGATATTTTAAGGGGGATACTAGCAGTTTGGACTATAGCTCATATAGTAGCCCTGCCTATCCCCCCTTATTGACCTGCTTGTTAAGTCCCCGCGACCCTCCAAGAATTGGGCGGGAACTTACTTTTCAGGACACTAGGGCTGCAATTAGCTCAAAAAGTGGATCCAGTATCCAAACCCTAAAACCCTAAACCCTAAATCCTAGCTCCAGGGTTGCCCAACATCGTTTTTAAGCCTTTTGGGCCTAAACCCTTCCAGATAGGGGTTATACTGGGATCATATTGCGATAATGGAAGAGAAAATGGAAACTATTATTGGGTTTAGGGTGTAGTCCTCCTTAAGTAGATAGCATATAGTGTATATGGGGATCTTATTATAACATACCCAAAGCCATATTCTATCTACTTAGGGTGGGTTATAACCCTAAACCCAGAATTCTTAGTTGTTGGGTTTGCCGTTTGGATTTTTCGCACCCAAGCTTCCCCCCTGAGATGTTTAGGGCTTAGGGTCTAGGGTTTAGGGTCTTGGGTAAGCAGAAACTGTGCCCATCCTTGAATAGCAAAGGTTTGCTGTGGGGCTTCAGGCCCTAAGCCGAACCCTAAACCCTGGGACATTCCCCCTTGCAGTAACTGTCCTTCAAGTGGTTTTTTGAGGGGCAATTATAACACTCCTATTACCTATTGTGGGAAGAACAGTTACTGTAAGGGGGAATGACCCAACCTAAACCGTAAACCCTGAACCCTAAACCCTAAACCCTGAAACCCTAAACCCCAAACCGACCATCTGGCACACTAAGCCATCCTGCACAGTAACGTGGAGCAGGGTTTAGGGCTTACCATGTTATGTGAGTATTCTAGGGGGTATCAAGGGGATACTAGGATTTTAGACTATAGGGTCTCCATTAGGCTTCCATGTTAGCTTGCGGAAGGGTAAGCTAAAGCCTAAACCGTACCCAACCTATACGCCAAACAGATATGGAACCTTCGAGGGGGTCCCTTTCAGACTAGGCGGTTTAGGGATTCGGGCTTCGGATATATTGCCCTTGAAGGAGCTATATAGGGTTCCATGTTAATTTGGGGCTGGTGATAAGGAGCTTAAACTCAGCTACCATAATCTTATATAGTAAATGATAGGGTTTCCTTGCTAAAGTAACTTAGTTTATGTTCCTGAACAGCAACCGAGACAGGAGTGCGTAGTGCTCCGTATGTTAGAGCCCGTGTGTTCCTCCGTTAATCGAAGCAGACATAGTCTGCGGAGATAAAAATCAAATCCAACATCTCCGGTATGAAATTGTGTAGGCGTGTTTCAGGGTTTAGGGTTTCAGGTGCTCGTTTTTGGGTTGAATTTGGGGTTGAAACGTTGAACCATTGATTTAGGGTCCCAAAGCCTTCCTATAAACCCTAAGCCTTAAAAACCTGAAACCTAAACCCTAAACCCCTGCTAGTCCTCATGCCAACAAACTAACTGGACTTCTCAAAATGAGATGGGTTTAGGGTTTGCTGGTTCAAGGCAGATCTTACCACAGCAACTCTTCGTTTGTAAATCTTCTTCATGGGTATTTCGAATTGAGGGTTGAGCTCAGAAAAGGAATCTCCCCAGTCTTAACATGGAGTTTGATAGGGTATGCAGCCTTAACATTAAGCCCTATGGAGTAGATGCCGCCAAGCGGAACTCCCTCGTTGAGAGATTCCCTTGGGAAAACGCAGAGTCAGGATCCCGATGATGGCGGATGGTTCCCCGTATCTGGGCTGACATCTGACATGTGGGTGGTTGTCAAAATTGTGGTCCCTTTTTGGGGGTACCCTCAATATTAGGTGCCATAATATAACAGGGATCCAAAGACGGACCTTAATTTTGACAACCACCCATGTGATGGTTCAGGGCTTTGGCTTTGGGGTTGAAAGCATTGTGGCATCAGAGTTCAGGATGTGGGGTGCGGAGTTGAGTGTTTTGGTTTCGGGATTTAGGGTGCAGGGTTTAGGGTTAAGAGTTCACAGTTTTAGGGTTCATAGAGGTTTCCAAAGAAGTGCAAGTCCCCCTCACAAGTCCCAAAACTACCAAGGATTGCCTTGTTTGGATGTACAAAGCGGGCTCCTTGCGTGCAGTTGCATTCCCCAAAGTAACCCAAAGTAACATGGAATCCCAAAAGGCAAGAAGGCAGGTGTCTACATTGGACTGAGTACAGAAGGGTTAGAGAAAGGCCTTCTTCATCTATGAGCAATCAGGCATAGAATGGTCCCAGTTCCATGCAGGATTTCATGTAATAGCCATCTGTTAAGATGTGCCTGCATGCACCTGTACCTTCGCATAGGAGGCCCCTACACCATGATTGAGGCTTGTTTTTCTGGGAGCTTCGTAAGGCAATGCCCAAATCCTAACCCTGAACCATTCCCAGAAGCCCTGTGGGCTTTGAACCCAAACCCTGATGCCTAAACCCTAGGGCTTAGGGTTCAGAGATTTAGGGATCAGGGTAGAGACAAACTGCTAGACCCCAACCCTAGATAACCCTAAGCCCCAAACCCTGAACTTTCCAGCCAAAACCTCACACCACGGGGGCTGTACCGAGTTCATGGAGGTTGGAGGGTGCCTGGTTCCTACCGCGCAGACTTTGAAGTAAGCAGAGGGGAAGTTCC
Organism: Symbiodinium pilosum; assembly: GCA_905231905.1. Taxonomy (NCBI): domain Eukaryota; class Dinophyceae; order Suessiales; family Symbiodiniaceae; genus Symbiodinium; species Symbiodinium pilosum. The sequence goes on from CAJNIZ010045971.1 coordinate 17,006, forward strand.
ACAATGCGGCGTAGGGTGGCTGGGGTCAGGTTTGAGCTGAGATTTTGAAGGGCGTAGGTTCTGGGGCAATGTGGGGCTTGGGAAGAAAGGCAAGGTTTCAACAACACTTTCATGAAGGGCGGATCATTTAGGCTCAAGGTATTCCCTTCCAAGAAGCTCTGCCAGTCAAGGCAGACGCCGTGGAATTCCTCGATTTGCCACCGGCCGCATCCTCATTATGGAGTCCGGGGTTGATGTTCAGAGTCCTTCATGACTTCGAGAGCCTTATGCCTTGGGAATTGAAGTGCTTCAAAATAGTCAGGGAGTCAGGGCTGCAGGATTTTGAGTATCATTAGTATACCCCCTTGTTACCCAGCCCCGAAACAGGGCTGAAATGACAGAACGTGGAGAAGCATAGGATCGCTGGATCTGCGGCTTTTAGCTTCCCTTCTGTACATGTGCAGAAATGATTATAGAAAGGAGACACAGAGATGTTCAGAGACTTCTAGGATTTTTCAGAGTCGCTTTGGGGGTTGATACTGGTAGTTTCTAAAGGTGGGGCAAGAGGAGGTTCAGGGTGTAGGGTAGGGAAGATTGGAGGGCTTGATTGAGAAACCCCCCCCCAGACAACGACAGTTTTGAGATGCTGTTCATGGCAATCTTCGTATGGAACCAATCTTCGAAGGTACTCCAGAATGACTAGCCACCAGCTATGGTGTGTTGTCGGAGACAGAGCAACCAACAATCTTTTGGTAGAACAATCTCAAGCCCAATGAGTGCTACTGGTACTGTGCACATGCCTGCAACAAAGACTGCTGCGGCCACGTACTACTGCTACTGGCTGCTGCTCTGCTGCTACTACTCCTCCTCCGAATCCCACTCCTCCTCCTACTCCCACTTCTACTTCGGCTCTCCTCCTCCTACTCCTACTGCCCAAAATCTACTTGGAATCGGCGAGATTTGGAACCCTTAACCGCTAAACCAGCAACCCCTAAATCATAAACCTACGTTGTATTGCAGGGTTTCATGTCTTTGAACAGGTGTACCTGCTTAGGGTGGGCTCTGGGCCCGCCCTCTTAACCCTCAACCCTATAATCCTAGCCCCCAAGCCCTAAATCGAGAACTTAATGTTGGATTCACTTTAATGTTAGGGGTCCCCCGCCCCCTAACCCCTAACAATAGGGCCCCCAGAAAAACAGAAATTAGACGTCCTGAATAAAGGTCCCACGGTACTGAGGGCCCCGGGAGGCCTTGGCGATCATTTTGAAAGGGATGGTTTGGATTCTGTCCCGTATTTTTAGGGCCCCAAAAGCAAAACACACATTAAACAGAACCCTCCCAACAATGGCCAGATCCTTAGCGGCGGCGAAAACACATTCAAGACGGTCTCTACGCAAAAGTATCTTCAACATCAAAACACCTTTACAGAATCTTTAAATCCGGCACGAGGCTGTGGAAGGACCTTCGGAGATTTCCGTTGCGGAGGTCGCCGAGGCTAGCCCGGGTCCTTTCCGGAAGTTTAGGGAGATAGGGCTTAGGGCTTAGGGCTCAGGGTTTGGGGATGTAGGGTTTAAAATTTACTGAAGGGCTTCTATGTAGTTCCTTCAAGGGGATATGGAGATAGATAGGGATCTAAAGAGAGAGAGAGAGAGAGAGGTGTATACATATAATATATATATAAGCAGGGTTCTATTAGGTATATGTGGCTCTAGGGTTTAGGCCGCGCTTTTGAAGTTAATTTGGAAAGGTATTCTTCTATAGTATTGTACCGCAGAAGGAGCTACAGACCGGCTTCCGGGTTGGGATCACAAGCTTACGGGCTCGGGGCATATGGCTGATGATTTTCCTGGGGGGCGAAGGATGTAGGGCTTGGGTTAGAGTGTCTTACGGGTTATTGTTTAGGGTGTAGGGTTGGGTGAGGACGCATGGTGTGTGACGAGCACGTGCTACAAATTTTCAGCTTTTGCACACTTCCAGCGTCTTGGCCATACCCGAGAGTTTTTTTCTTGCGCGGCAGCCCCTCTCCAGACAAGAGGGCTCGAATGCCGCGTGGGGCCACCGTTTGCGGGGCAGGCTCTTCAAGCTGCTCAGCCGCGGACCTTTCTCCGCCACAATCTCCAACACAGTGTCTGCACAACCACAACAACTCATTCTTGAAGCTTGTGTTGCGCGGCATCCATGCAGAAACCATCATAACATCCATGTTCGAGTGCTTCGGATTGCCGAGCATCCATGTCAGAACATCCATGTTCGAGTTTTTGCGAATTACCAGAGCATCCATGCTGCAACCATAACAACATTCATTTCCGACTGCCAGAGCATCCACGACGGGGACGTCTAATAATAGCATCCATTTTTGAATGCTTCGGATTACATGCCGAAACCATAATAACATCCATCTTTCGAGGGTTTCGAGATACCAGAGCATCCATACCCAAACCATTTCTCTTTTTTCTCGGACTCGGCAACCAAGCAGAACAAGAAGATGGCCTTTTCGCATGTGGAGCATAACAGGTCCATTTTCAAGAGGCCACTGTGCCGGAAGCCCCCCAAAGGAGCTTCTAGTCTTGCTGGCACTCAGCAGATTGATCGGATATGGATGCAGTCAAGGACAGGAATTATCTTCAACACGTTTAACAGAAAAAAAAAGGAATTGTTCTTAAATTTGCGCAGCGAACCTTGACGCATCCGGAAGAACATCCGCCAGTTGTAGTATTTCCCCAATATATACCCTATTAGAATCCCTGTAGTTTCCTTTATTTTCCATTATCCCCACATGAGCCCAATATACCCCTAATATTACAGGCGGACACCTTTTGCAGCCTTGGCAGCGTTCTGTGACAAAGCCAACAAGTGACTTCCCAAACCCCTGGGAGGATCTAGAAAGTAGAACCCCCAATTTGGTACCCTGTACTACTATTGGGCAGTTTCTAGGAACCCTTAAGGGGGATATACTTTCTAGATCCTCTCAGAGGTCTGGGTTTTTGGCTCTGCGCGGGAGAAAGTTTCACAGATGAACGCTTATCAAATCGTAGCTTCGCCGCAGCGAGGGTAAAATTTTCCACTAGATAATGTTCCTTTCACCGGGATTTCGCCTTTCCCTTTCATGCGAAAATTGGTCTGATACCTGGTTTTCCCATAGTTTCAGCACTTCCAATCAAACGAGTGTGCGCCCAAGTGCACGCTACGCTAGAGGCGTCCTTGACCAGGGCTTGGGTGTATGGGAGTCAGTTGCTATGCGGGTCACAGAATAATCCTTATATATCTTCATCTTCTGCAAATATTAATTAGTACCCCGAGATGCTTGATATTACTCCAGTCCAAGTATACTATCACATAGCACAGGTGCGACTATTGAGAAATAGGGGTGTGGGTTGTCAGCGCCAATTTCCGCAGATCGGCACCAGGAACATCCCCACATGAATCACAGTTCTGCTTCGGGAGGATCCACCAAAACAAAGGTTTTTCTGTTGCATTGAAGTTGCCTAGACTTTAAGCCCCCTAAGCCCGAGTCGCGAGTTGTTGCTCCATGTTTTGTTTCGCTTCACTTCTTCGCCCGTGGCTCTGCAGAGCACAAATCCATAGCTTTCAAGCAGGATGTTCTCAAAACAGTCCCGGTTTTAGGGGTTCAGGGCTCAGGGGTTTAAAGTACTCCTGTTTTGAGCAACCGCCAAGTATCGAGTTTCTTCTAGGACTGTATGTTCGAAAGGGGCGGTTATCATGTCTTCGTGGTCCACGCGTACCCTTCAAGAAGATGGCGTAGGGGTCCATAAGTCCCAAGCCTTAAACCCTAAAGCCTACTCTAAGGCACTTAGCTAGAACCCTAGACCCTCAAGCTTTTTCTGGGCTTCGCCTATATTCGTAGTACAGGTGCTTAACACTTCACTCTTAGCAGGGGTGCTAAGTGCCATGGTGCCTAAATCCTCAGGGATTGTGGTAGCAACTCTAGCCAGGCAAGTTTCCGAGGTGTGAGCGTGTTCAGGGTTTAGGGTTTCGGGTTCATGGTTTAGGGTTTAGGGTTACGTAAGGGTTTAGGGTTTGGGTTACATGTGGCGGCACCGTCTCTGGATGGGGGCTTCTGCAAATGGGAGGGTGCCGTTTGGGGTTGTTAAAATACGGGTCAGAAAACAGTTGAGTGGGCTGTTTATTTAGAGCCGCCTGGGCTCGGGAAATCGCAGACTGTTCTTTAACCTTGAGGGTTTAGGGTTTAGGAGTTTAGTTAAGCCTAAACACTAACCAGTTAAACAGAGCCCGACCTAGCAAAAGCCTAAGCCTGTATCCGTTGAGTTGTTTTAAACGTCTGCATGAAAGCTACCTGGACCCCCAAAGTATGTACAGTGATTGCCGTTTCAGCCTAGTAAGTAGATAGAATATGGCTTGGGGTATATTATAACAAGATCCTCATATACCTCATATTCTATCTACTTAAGGGGGACTATAAACCCTAAACATCAAGCTCCTGAAATCGTTCGAGGAACCAGCTTGGGACGACTGGGCGCCTTCCTCGGCTGCAGTGGACGCCCCGTGCGAAACCGAGCTAAGAACCGGCCAGGGTGTGGGGTTTAGGGTTCAGGGTGTAAAGTTTATGGTTTAGGGTTTTGGTGTAGCAGAGTTTAGGTCTTAGGGTTTAGGGTTCAGGCTTTACGGTGCAGGGTTAAGGGTTTAGGTTGAAGGTTTCAGGGTGTAGGGCTGAGGGCTTAGGTACATAGACTTCCCAAATATTAGCCCCCCAAAAATGGGTATCTAGGCCAGTATTATGGGTATGCCCTGGTAGTTTTGCAGGCTTTGAGGTTCACTTATGCAGTGACTGATGTTTAGTCGGGAACAGGGTCATACACTATTTAGGGTTTAGGGAATATATACCCTAAACCCTAAACCCCGCTAATATATTATATAGGAGCTTAATAGGGAGCACAGCCTCTTCTTCCCTACTAACCACCAGTAAGGTTAGAGCTCAGGGTCTGCGGTTCAGGGGTGGAGGTCTCGGGATCAGGGTTTGAAGGTTCAGGGTTCACGGTTTAAGGTCTTGACATTTAGGGCTTAGGATTCGACGTCAGGGTTCTGAATTTTGAGGTTTAAGGTTCAGGGTTTTCAAACTTGGGGCTGAGGGCTTTGTAGTTTGTATCGCAGTGGCTGTAGATGTCAGTGTCTCAGCTACAAACTGGATTCCGAGGGAATGAAGCAATGAACCCCCTCCACCCCAAACCCCAAAATCTCTCAAGGTTTAGGGTTTAGTGCAGTTCACATCATGACACCCAGAATCACCTAGAAAGGCATGTCCTTCAAGTCTTGCCATTGGGCGCATGAGCTATAGTCTAAACTCTATAGAGGGGATTGTCTAGAGGACTGCTACAGGAGGTATTGAGGGGCATGGATACTTCGCCCCAAACCTCTAAACCCTAAACCCCTTAAACCCTAAACCCCTAAACCCCTATAAACCCCTAAACCCCTTAAACCCTAAACCCTAGCCCCTCTTTATGTGCAAGTTTAGGCTCCAGGTTGCAGCTACCAGCCATAGCCCAGCCCCAATAGACTTCTTGGTCATGGGGTGTGGTGGCAGTTGCCCCAAATCTCCCACTTCTCAGCCGGCGCAGCCTCTGCGCGTGGCATCTTGGGATATCCGGACCCTGGGTAGTGATGAGGGCGTTGGGATCCCTCAATTCTGGGTTTTTGGGCTTATAAACCCTCAACCTTTAACCCTTTTGGGTGTAGGGCTGTAGGGTTTAAGGCTCATGAACGGGACTTCTCAAGCGAAAAGGTTGAAAAAGGAGATGTGCAGCCAAAGGCACCTATGTAGTTCGCTTTCGGCTTATTACAGTATAGGGTTTTGATACGGGGGTATACTTTTTCAGTTTATTCAGGGTTCAGGAAGCATTTCAGAAGAGGGCTCCAGCAACCCTAACCCCCAAATTAAGACCTTATCATAATCGTATGATAGTTATAGGTTAGGAGGACCCCCCACCCTGTAATAGTGGTATAATAGCAATATAAGAGGACCCTAATATAATCCCTATTATCCATTGTAGTCACTATTGCAGGGTGGGGGGTCCACCTAAGTTATAGGGTCTTTGTTGTGGGCTTCGGAGTTTCCAGAATCCTCTTGCCATCGCCCAACCCTAAACTCTGAGTCCTCCACCCAACACCCATCCGCAGTCTTTTAGTTGAGCCCAGGTCACCTACCCCAGAAAGTGCGAGATCTCTTGATGAAGGAATATACCCTAAACTGGGTTGCTGTTAAGGAACTTAAATCAAGTTACTATTTTGGGGAACACCTATTATTTACTATATATACCCAATATAGTAACTTAATTTAAGTTCCTTAACTGTAACCCAGTAAATCATACTAGGGATCCCACGAAGCAATCAAATCGCAACTCGCAGGTTTTACATTCCCTTAGGGTTTGGGGGTTTAGGGTTGAGGGCTTTGGCTCGCAGAGCTCTGGGTGTCCCCCAGGGCTCCTATGTAGTTCCTTTTTGCGTGTTGTTTTCTACGGTTTTTCATGGCCCGAAGCCCTGCACGGGAGTTTCTGGGTACGGTCCGGGGTGGATAGCCCTAAACCCTAAACCTTAAGCCCTAAATCCCCATGCCATCAGGAACGCCAAGCTGACCAGGGTCCTCCCCAAGGGCATTCCACTCCCCCCCGATCGCGACACACATGACGACTATGTGAAGCAGCTTTGTCTCCATAACTTAGGGTTTAGGGTTTAAGGGTTTAAGGGTTCATAGGGGTTTAGGGTTTAAAATGTTTATAGGGTTTAGGGTTTAAGGGTTTATATGGGTTTAGGGTTTAGGGTTTAGGGTTTCGCCTAG
>CAJNIZ010045971.1:32982-48058 GCA_905231905.1 Symbiodinium pilosum
GGGCCCTAAAACCCCATTTTTTGGGTCCTTGGACCCTCAGGGTTATGGCCCGCAGAAGGAGCTGCCGTCTGCGTAGAGACAACTCAGGGCATCAGAACTTAATTGTAGGAGCCATGCCATGTAGCATCTATCTTAACCGGAAGAAACACTCTTTCAGCAGATGCGTAACTTCAATAGAAGGCGTGTAGAAACCTTTATACTACGGTTGATATGGCAATCACCATTTTAGAGTGCAAGGCGTTATGTCGGTCATATGTTAGGGTAAGCGGAACTCCTATAGCATCAACTTCCCCAACAAGAGCTTGAACGGCGGTAGACGCACAGTTGCCAAATTTGGCCGTCTGCACGGGGCGTTCATAGAACCTGGCAGCAAGCCAAATTCCGTAGGACCGCCAGCTTTAAATGTGTTACGCATTTTTTTCCCCCGAATATTTTGCAGTGATGAAACCTTGCCACGGCTTGCCAAATGTGTCACATGTCCTGCCATATTTGCATGGTAACTTTTACCCATGGCATCTGTGCGACGAACCCTCGGAAAACACACACTTTTGTACGCGCATTATTTTCAGAATGGCAGCAATTAATGTAGACCCCTGATTAATACGACCGCTCCCCTTAATAGGGATTATAGTAGGGATCCTAGCGTTTAGGCCTTTCAAAGGAGGGGGTTTGGTGGTAACCCTAAATCGTAGTTTCCATGTTCTTTTTCATTGTCCCTACATAATCCCATATGCCTCTATATTACTGTCTTTCCCCCATAAGGCCCTCAAAAGGAGGGGAGTTTATTGATCAGCTAGATTGTGGTACAGACCCTAAACCCTGAACCCTAAAACCCTAAACCGATTCTAAAGTACCAGGTCTGGCCTTGGTTGGTTTAAGGTCTTAGGTTTTTCGATTTATGGGCTTTAGGGTTTAGAGTTTAGGGTTCATGGTTTAGGGCTTTAGGTCTAAGGTTTAGGGTTTTAGGGTTCAGGGTTTTGCCAATTGTTTGTCTCTGGGCACGCGGGGGCACATACATGTCCGGATGTGAGCTCTGACGTGCATGAGGAAGTCCACGGAAATCGCAACAATATTTGCAATAATATACAATGTAAATATCGTGTTTAGAAGAACTTTTCATTCAGCTTAACATGACATCTCAAGGCAAATAATGTGGGTTTTAGACCTGCATACTTGAATAGAATCAAAGGCTTTGTAGCTGATTTGTAATAACTATGAGTGTGGTGTGCATGGGGATTGTAGATTCGTCCTACCCTCTTCAATTCCGGGTTTTCTATGGCGAACGGCGTGCTCCTTGCTTGAGGGACCTATTTGGGGTTACTTGGATCATATGGACTAAACGTATACTCCAGACCCTACAACATTATGGGCTCCTCTAGTCTTGGGTTTGGGACAACCAACATCCCCTCTGTGTTGACAATTAGGGTTTAGGGTTTAGGGTTTAAGGCCCCTATGAACCCATATAAACCCAAGTTTCCATCTGATGTGCAATGTTCCTTTCCATTTGGGTTCTCCACAGTGATTACCCCAAATCCATATTCCCTTCTTTCCTATAGTGGCAACGTTTGTAAGCCACTTTTCCTGATATCACCACAGGCGCGCCGCGATTATTACATATTCGTGTCGTGGTATAGGGCAATATTGGGAATATGTGTTTTTTTGAGTTGGTGGGAAGTTGGAACACAATGGGCAGGTGATGATTGATCGCAATCATAGTGACACCAAAGCCCCAAACGCCAGCCTCATCAACAGCAACTCCTGAGCTCCAAGCCTAAGCTCTACTTAGTGGCGCAGGGGAGGCTTATTTGAAGGCCAGGCCCAGTTAGGAGACCTACTTTCTAAATCCCTAAAGCGGTCAGGAAACCCGTAACCATAAGCCTTAAACTCTAAATGTGTAATCTTGACACCTGATGTTTCAAGCATAGGATTGTTAGAAGCTTGAATCTTAAGCCGTAAGTCTTGAACCCTGAGCCCTACACGCTAAATTGTAGTTTCCATTTCATTTTCCATGTTCCCTACATAACCCCAATAGTGTAAACCCTACACCGTGATCATGGGATGCATGAGTGCGCTAAGGAGCTGGGAACCGGAGTTGCCGGAATGGCCCGAAGAAAGTGGGATGCCAAGGTTTCGGGTTTAGGGCTTTGAGTTTCAAGGTTCCTTGTTTATTTCCGGTGTCAGGGTTTGCAGCTTGGAGGTTTAGGGCGTTCACCCAGACCCCCAAATAGCCTCTACAGAATTCGACGACTCTCCAACAGAATTCACAGAATCGCTATTTGAAGGTAGTGCACGGGTGTCCTGGTAGGTCTTCAAACCCCCAACCCTAAACCCTTAAACCCTAAATCCCTAAACCCTAAACCATACACCCCTAAACCCTAAACCCCTAAACCCCAAGCCCTAAGCCCCTAAACCCTAAACCTTTAGAGCGCTCAAGTCTGTGGACGTCAGATATTTGGACTCCAAACCCTAAACCCTAAACCTTCAAACAAATGAAACCCTAAACCGTTTCAAATTTAGGGTCCATTGTTGAGGGTTTAGGGTTTAGGGATGAGTTACTGGGCTAATTGTAGGGAGTTTAGGGGGAGTTAGTTCAGGGCTTTGCCAAAATTAGGGATACCTTTTTGGGGTCTCCATACTTGTGGTATTTTAGGATCTATATGAGCGTCCTAGTATTCCGGGGAACTACCAACAGGGACATGAGGTAGATCCCTAAGCCCTGAACCCCAAACCTCCTTGTACTATCCCCCTAAACCCTAAACCCAGGTTGGACGGAAGCTCATGCTTCAAAACTGCAACTCTGCCTTTCGGCATCTGGGAAGCGCATGGCGGAGCAGCTTTTGGACTCCGGGACTGGCTGTAAAGAAAAAAAACCAGCGAGAGGTTTGGCTGAGTTTGGGGCCGTGGCCTCAATACACTGGAATTTACCTCATTCAACTTGAGCGTGTGGGCTCCACAGCAGAAGGCTTCTTTAGGTTTAGGGTTTAGGGTACCCTAAACCCTAAACTCTTAAACCTAAACTTCAAGCATCAAGCTGCACCCGACAACGGTGACGTTTCTTTCTGACTGGACAGTGCTGGATGCAGTAACAGGCTCCCCTTTGAGTGTGGGATGGTTTAGGGTTAGGGTTCAGGGGAAAGGGTAAGATTTAGGGCTTATAATGAGGACCCTGTACTCATCATTTGTCGATAAGAGCGACCAATTTTTAGGGGCGGGGGTACCCAAAATCCTGTCATGATCTTAATAACACAGATTGTACTTTGGTCACTAACTTTCAGATATCCTAAACCCTAAACCCTAAGCCCTAAACCCTAAACATGATCAGAACTCCTAGCTTGCACAGCCCAGGCACCCCCAGAACCACCCAGAACCCACTTTTCAAGGCCAATTCATCCGAAGGCCGCCTTTTGTATAGAGTTACGCAGGGATTCTTCATAGGCTTTGGGTTTAGGGTTTTAGTGTGTATGTAGAACTATCTATATACATTTAGATATAGATATTTTTCTTCAGGGACATTGTCGAAGACCTGAGCCCTAAATCGCAAAACCTCCTGGGCCGTAAACATTAAACCCTCAAACCCTACTAGGAGGTTCATGGGACTTAGTAACTACTTATAACTGGGCTTAGAACCTTATTTATAACACCCCTAAATGGCCTTATAGGGGTTACCCCAGTTATAAGTAGTGTTGTAACCCCAGTTATAAATAGTTACTAAGCCGCCTGAACCTCCAAGTACACAAAGGCAAGGCTTGGGCCGCCGTCGAAGAAGAGGAGGCGTTGGAGGTGGGGCGTAGGGTTTAGGCCTTAGGGTTTATGGTTAGGGTTGAGGGTTTAGGGGTTTAGGGTTTAGGGTTCAGGAACTCTTGATAGAATAGTAGGCTATTTGACTGTTTTCAGGAGGCTTGGGCCAATTTTCACCTATTTTTCAAGTCCTGGTAGCCGCATCATTCACAGGTTTGGTTCTAGGATTTGGGGCAAAGGTTTTAGGTTTACCAGGGTTCAGCTGACGTATTTGCATGGATAGTTGCAGTACCTGCAAAGTCTTCTCTTTTACAAGTATAGTACAGTAAGGTATACACCGAAACCTTTAACCCTAAACCGCGGTAGGAGGCAGGGCAAATCATAAGGACCTTTCCCGACCCGGGCCCAGATGAGCAGTATTTTTGGGGGGGCATTCTGGTACCCAATCTAGAGTAAGATTATATCCTCCTTTTGGGTATAGTATTTTCTACAAGGATTATAATCTTACTAGGTTCAACCACCAAAAAAAAGCATTACTCAAATGGTGTTTTTTGCAGAAGACTCCTGCACAGTGGCCTAACTTCAGTTTCTGAGCGTGCCTGGACCCAACAGTACGTAGGACAATGGCTTTCTCGACGATTATATTTAAAGGGGCTGTGCTCGTGGTTTTAACTATTTCTGAGGTTCATGTACTATAACCTTGCCCCTAAACCCCCCTAAACTTCTCACCAAATTAAAAGGTGAGGCTACTACATGGCGCCTAAGACTCAGCCTAAGGAACAGGGCAGCGATGGCGGCAACATCCCTCAATCAGAGGATTGTGGTAACTTCATACCTCAAAATTAAGACGCTAAAGAGTCGCTTGACAGTCGTAGAGGTACTCATCTCGAGGGTGACCTAAATCCCCTCATTCTTGTTGATGGATGTGGGCCTGATCTGGTGATGGTCCGACTGTCGATAGGGATGCTGATGCCGCATATAAACATGGTGGCAATTGCCAATTGCTACCAAAGATAGTGGACCTGAGAGCTTTTGATTTCACAACCGCAGAGATCCGTCTTCATGTTGAAATTCATTATGGTGGACTTTAGTCAAAACCATGGTTGGCCAGCTCTAAGGAACTTGGATTGTGGGGAACACGCTAGAATGTTCACCATGGTGGTGATGATGATGAACGTATGGATAATGTTCTGCTACCATTTTGGGTGAAGGAGAGCAAGGGGATACACTAATGTAACAGCACCTATGCGTCCTATAGTCCCTATAGCTCCAAGTAGACCTCTAAATCCTGCAAACTCCATGAGCTTTAATCGTCCCTATAGCCCCAAGTAGACCCCTAAATCCGGTAACTCTCATGAGCATTTGGGTGGTTGTCAAATTATGTTCCCTTTGTGGATCCCTATTATAATACGGCACCTAATATTTAGGGTACCCAAAAAGGGACCCTAATTTTGACAACCACCCATTTGAGTACACCTCTGACCCAGTGTGTTTGTCCCCACGAGGGCCAGAGGCCTGCTGCCATCATTCGGAAGCTTCCTCACATCTCTAAGCCCCCTTCAGGTCTATGCCCTGGTATGGGGTTTAAAATTTACGATTTAGGGTTTAGGGTTTGAAGGTTTAGGATTTAGGGTTTAATGTTTAGGGTTTAGGGTCATTTTGTGGGTTATTTCTTATGGCCCATGACTGCAAACCCTCAAGCCGCTCCTTACGTTCGAAAACCAGCTTAAATGGGAGCTACCCAACAAGACCCTGCATATCATCACGAATAGGTCCATGCACTTTGTTTGTATCCCTGTTTCCCTAAGGCCCCGTGCATCTTCAACTCTGCGTTGGCGCAGCCTAAACCCTAAACCTTAAACCCCTAAACCCTAAACCCCTAAACCCTAAACCCTCAACCCTAAACCTTAATCCCCTGCCGCGAAGGAGGCTGTGCCAGGTCTGGAAGAGTGGCCCGCGTCCTCAGCCGCGGGGGTTGGGGGTCTTCATGTTAGCTATAGTCTAAACTTCTTAGGGGGGGGTTATATAGGGAGATTTTATGGGGGACTACTATGGGGGTTTATCAAGGGGGATACTAGGAGTTTGAACTATGTCTCATGTTAGGGTTCAGGGTTTATGTTTGGGGTTTCTGGTTGGGGCTTGGGTTCTACGATTGTGGGTGTAGGGTTTGAGGCTTGGGATGCTAGAAGGTGCTTAGGCAGGGCAAGAGTTTAACAGCTCAACAGGCCGAAGACCCCCTACATGAGCTCATCAACCTTCCCTCCCGCAGATAAGAAATCTCCCTGATATACTGATACACTGCCATTAGAGTCTTGATTTTGGAGGTGTGGAGAAGGATATTCTCAGGGGGAGGCGATTACCCTCCCCCAATCTAACATGGACCTCCACACAGTCCTTTTTGAAAGCATGGCTGTCCAGCCTCGACGTCAGCTACCTAAACCCTCAATCCTGCAGGCGCAGAGTAGGAGAATAGATCCGCATCGGAAACATTTCCGCATACGAGGCCCCATAAATCTTAAACCCTGAGACCATGCTCTTATACGTACAGCCCTAGTCGCTGAAGCATTTTTTCCAGATCCTAAGCTGTGGCCCCTGCATTTAATATTCAGTGCGCTGTTTCTGAGATTCCAAGTGCCTTACTATCTATCTCACGCAGCAACAGATGTATCTGGACGCATCCGACGCCGCAAAACAGGGAAAGCCAGGATGGTTTGATATGCCCTCAGCCTTGCTGAATGATTTTGGCCACTCCTACTGTTGATGGATGAAATCTTGCACCACCCAGGGGCCCTAAACTACTGTAATTCCTAGGACTTTGGGGACTTAAGGTGGTGCAAGATTACCTCCATCAACAGTATTCTAGTACTTCGCCCTGGCGTCAAGCAACCCTAGCTGAGACCCGCCATACCCTAAAGGAGAGTAGCACGAGAAAGCATGGAACCAATACTGATGGTACTAAGCTCCTGATCGATATAGTAGTATCCCAAAACAAGGGGACCCCAATACAGACCCCAATTTACTATGATCCATTTTGGGGACCCCCAAGAAAGTGCTCCGAATTTCGCGAACCCTAAGCCCTCAACCCTGAACCCTATATAACCCTCTTAGAACCTTAGAACTCCTATATCCCCCTTTAAACGTACCGCGAATTTTGGAAAGCCCCAATGTAGCAGCCTTCTTTCTATTAATGCAACCAACATCAGTCTAAATTACTGTTGCAAGTTGAGGACTCTTTAGGGTGTAGGGTTTGGGGATTTAGGGTTTCCTGTTGAGCCGTTGTTGCTGCTGATGTCATCCAGTGGACGGAATTGGTAGTGGAGAATTATTGGACTGGGAGGCAGGGCTCGAGATCATGGCTTTGAGTGTGCCTTTGGACCCGACCCAGTTTCGGGCCAGCTACACGAGCTTTTTGCCAGAATTTCTTGTTGACACTGTCAAACAGGCATTTGGGGCAAAGTGACGTTGCACATTGCTGCAGCTCATTGCGCCGTCAAGGCTTTGCAAGCAGGAGTCCCAATGGATCAATTTCTGACGTTCGTTGCAGGGGCCAGTGGAACGCTCTGCGGCATCATAGTTTAGGGATTAGGGCTTAGGGATTTAAAGGTTTAGGGATTCAGGGTTTAAGGAGTTGGGTTTTAGGGATTTAGGGTTTAGGGATTTAGGGTTTAGGGATTTAGGGTTTAGGGATTACGGGATTGGGGCATAGGGTTTAGGGCTCACCCATGTCCTGAATGACTGTCTACAAAAGCCCAACGTCCTTTGTCATAGACCTGATGCCACTCCGCGTGGTGTTTTAATGGGGAGACTGTAGTCCTCGCTAGAGCGTAGAGTTATATCCTCCGTTTGGTCGTAGTATTCTATGTGCTAGAAGGATAGATACCATGCTACTTGGTTCAACTTGGATACCCACCCCATTATACACTTTTACTGAGTGGCAGCAGCAGCTCTGAGCCCCAAACCTTAAACCCTAAACCCTAGATATTAAAAGCCCTAAATCCTAAACCTTAATCCCTGAAGCCTCAACCTGGAAATCTTCACATGAGGTTGCAGACTATACATCTGCACCATTACGCCCAGCAGGCCGACACTTGCAGAAAAAGGAGAGATTAGAAGTTTAGGGTTTGGGGTTTAGAGTTTAAGGCTTAGGGATTAGGGTTTAAGGCTTAGGATTTAGGGTTTAGGGGTTCAAAGGGAGTATACTCCCCAAAATGCCCATAAGTACACCCTGTCAGGTTTGGGCTATGGGGTTTGGATTTAGGGTTTAGGGTGCAAAGAGGCGCATAAAAGGATGATGCACGAGTATATGGGGATCAGTCCGAATTCGCGAGTAATGGGTTCAGGGTTTAGGGCTTAGAACTCTAGACCCTGAACCCTAAACCCTAAACCCTATAAGCCCTGGACCTTTTGGCTCCCGGCTAAGGATGTACTTGACGGCTCAAGGAACTTCTCAAAGTATGGGGTTATAGGTCCATTGATTGGGGTTGGCCTGCTTGAAACCCCCTTTCATGGGATTCTGCGGTTTTCAGGTTTCGGGCTTTGCCCTCAGATCTTCCTAAATTCGCCAAAAATAGTGACGAAACGAATAACATCGGTTTTATAGACTAAGCCCTGAACCTTAAGCCCACCCTAAACCCTAAACCCTAAACCCTAAACCCTAGACCCTAAACCCTAAACCCTAAACCCTAGACTGCTGCTGCTGCCGCTGTGCTGGGCCTTCCTCGCTCCTCTACCCTTATCACACCTCCACTCGCAACTGGGGGATTGTCAAAATTATGGTCCCTTTTTGGGTCCCCTATATTAGGCCCCGTATTCGGCCCCGTATTATAATAGGGACCCAAAAAGGGACCACAATGTTGACAATCCCCCAATTACCCTTGACGCTTACAAGGGTTTAGGCTTGGGATTTACGGCACTATGAAATCGAATTCTTTAGTCCGAGGGACTCCGGACCTCCACTACCTAGCATCCCACTACCCATTTCGACGGTCGAACGATTTTCTAAGATTTCAGCGCTCAATCGAGGGCAGGAATTGTTTTACGTTGGGTTTAAGGTTCGGGATTTGGGTTGAGGGTTTAGGGTGAAGGCTAAATTAGGGCTCAAAGAGTTTTCCACTTGTTGGAAGATGCTGCCATCTGCCATTGCCTATGTTGCTTTTAGGGAAGCTGTGTAAGCTACCGCTTATAAGAAAGCACATTGTCGACCATATAACCATAATATGGCAACTTAATCAATCTACATGCCTTGACTCCTAACCCCTACACCCTGCTGTGATTAAAGTTCCCAACACAAGCTGCGGTGGTCTGCTATGCAAACTGCCACCTTTTAAGCTATCCGCCTGTAATGAGCTTCTATTTGAGCTATAGTCTTAATTCCTTAAAGTGGTTTATATAGGGGAGTTTTATAGGGGGCATTAAGGGGGATACCAGGTGTTTAGACTAACCTTGGGGTTGTAGCTTTCGAGTTGCACTCTTCAACTTAGTGCATTTCAGGAAACTCGGAAAGGGGGAAATGAGGTGGTAGCAGGAAACTCCGTGAACAAAACGGGATCCCTAGGGGGCACAGCGTTGGTGGGGTAGAATCTCGGGACTGCTTCTGAAAAACAAGGCCTCAATCCCAAAGCCTACATCGCGCGGTTTAGGGTTCAGGATATTTCCCGAAAACCCTAAACCCTAAACCCTAAACCGTCCAAATGGGTTCCCATGTAACTACCTTGGGCCCAAGTATATAATGCCGCATAGCTACATAAACTCGTTGGGTTGCTGGTAGAGAAGCATGAAGAAAGACACCTAGCTAAACCCTAAAGCCTAAACACTTTAACCTTTCTGGTGCAGCCGCATGGGAGCTTTTAGGCCCTAAGCCCTGTAACCGGGTTTAGGGTTTAGCCACATGGGATTTTTCAAAGCAATCCCTACACCAGGACAAGCCCTGAGCAATCTAACCCCAGTGTGGTGCACGGTCTAGGGCTTCGGGCTTTGCAGTCTGCACGAACCCAGGGGCTTAAGGGCTCCCGATTTTGCGCAGACTCCGTTTCCTGGCGTCTGGCTTGCATTGAATGAGGGATGAAAAGGAAATTGGGTTCAGGGTTTAGGGTTTCTGGTTTAGGGTTCAGGATTTTTGGTTTTCGGTGATGATCATTTAGGATCACATAGGGACTACTACGCGGATCAATTCCAAAGCAGAGGCAAGCATTTCTTTCAAATCGACTAAGAGGCCCGAAATCTTATACCACATACACCCCACTGCCCTCTGGTTCAGGGTTTAGGGCTTAGGGTTAGGGTTTAGGTTCTAGAGCCTACACCTCGGACGTCCGAAGTCTGAAGCCCCAAGCTCCACTAAACCAGCAACTAAGTCTGATCTAACCGCCCCAAACTGTGTAACTGTGTAAGCAGGCTGCAGCGTGGTGTTCCGAAATGGGCGCCGCGCGGAGCCCTAGAAAAATTCGAGTCTAGGTTGCTACCTTGACATGGGGGGGGGGGGTGTTCTAAAGGTCCTGAGTTTAGGGTCTAGGCTTTAGGGTCTAGTCTAGGGGCTCCAAATAGCACAATGTAGGTCACATGTATAGACATTAGGCCCTCGTGTTGGTTTCATGTATAGCCTCGGAGCCCTAGCGTTCTGAAAGAGGGACCCTGGGGAATGCACTTCTTTCAAGAGAAGTCCTAACCAAAAGCGGGAGTCTATCTCTTGGTCCATTCTGGAAACATGAACCAAAAACTACCATTTATGTTTGTACGCGTTTAGAACCTGAACCTTGAGCCCTATACCCTAAACCCTGAACCCTAAACTGTACTTCTGATTCAAGTAGCATCCTACAGGGCCAGTTAGCGTGGGGTTTAACCCAAAATCCCACTATGAGCTATAGTCTAAACTCAGTTTAAACGGTGGTTACATAGGGATTATGGTTTAGTGTTTCGGGTGTAGAGTATATATGGGTGTTATGGGGTTTAGTAAGGAGTTTAGACTATAGCTCATATGTAGCTTCCCAAAATGGGGGGACCCCCAATATGTAGACCCCAATATATTTTCATCCTTATTACTGAGACCCCCAAAATGGTACCCTCAGGTTTGGAAAAGCCTACATGTATAGAACCCCCATGACATGCCATTACGAAGTCCCGTCACTCGTGAGCAAGAAGTAGCTGAATTGCGGTAACAGTCAGCGTATTGTAGGGTTTATAGTACCCCTTAAGTACATAGAATATGGGGTATATTGGGATATTATAATATGCCCAAAGCCATATTCTATCTACTTCAGGGGGACTATACCCTAAACCCAAAATTCTATCTACTTAAGGGGGACTATGCCTGCAACCCCCAGAGCAAGGCCCGAGAGCGACTAGATATGGCTGCTGCTACATGAAGGTTCAACCCGCGAAGCCTGACTGCTTCGGGTTTAGGGTTCAGGGTTTAGGGTTTAGGGTTTAGGGTCTAAACTCCTGAAAGGGGGGTTATATAGGGTTTAGGGTTTAGGGTTTAGGGTTTGGGGTTCAGAGTTCATGGTTTAGGGTTTAGGGTTTAGGGTTCAGGGTTTAGGGTTCAGGGTTTAGGGCTTTCGCAAGCTCCTTGTTTTGGTGGGGTCTCTCCAGTTGTTTGTATCACATAGGGACAGGAACGACACTGTCTACGATTTCCCCGCCTGCCGTGAATGGGGGTATTTTTCAAAATCATCCCCCCATATCTGAATAGACCTCCATAATCTCCGTATACAATCTGCATAATCCTCAGAGCCCTTAGGCGGCATCATATTGAGAAACGCCCAGGTCTCCATCGAAGAAATCAAAGAGTGCTGGCAAGAGTTCGGTCAGGACCTTTGCTGCATAGGTAGGATACTTCCCCCACGCTAGAACGGTCAACATATATAAGAATTGCAATATTAGCGTGACTGGTCAGAACATAGGGTTTACGCCTTCATTAGTGTGTTAGTTCAAGGTTCGGGTGCCAATGTTGTGTGTTTTGGGTTTAGCCTCTAGGGTTGGGGGTAGGGGTCTGAATTAATGACCCTAAACCCTAAACCCCTAGATCCTAAAATCTTAGGGCTGACGTGATTTGGTCAATAACTGGGCAGTCCATGGGTCCGAAGAATCGACTGGGCTGCTTCATATACACCTGCATACCCAACATGGTAAGAAAAAACCCTACACCATGCGTGAGCTACAGTCTAAATTTCTTAAATGGGGATACATAGGGGATTAGATAGGCGAGTATTGTAGAGCTTCTTCAGGCGTATACTAGGAATTTAGACTATAGCTCATATGACCCTTGCTTAACCCTCTACAGCACCTTTGAAGGGCATGAGTTTGATAACCTACAGTCAACCCCTTTCAGCGTTATTTGCATGGATTCCAACCGTAGGTAAAAATCTGGAAAAAAGCCAATCATCATAGTCAACAAAATCTCAATACTCGACACACTTGGGGTCCAGGTAAGGGTAGTTTCGGGAGGACTGTTCTTCCAATCCCAACATCCAGAAGCTTGTCCGCGAACGAATGTTACCAGCATATCCCCACGACACACGGGGAGAGATGATTTCGGGTTAGGGCTTAGGGTTTAGGAGCGAGAGTTGCCAGCATGCTCCTAAGTCGGATCCGCTGCAATCTCCATAGCATTCCCGTGAGCAACCCCTACAATAAGAAGGGTTTAGGGTTTAGGGTAAGGGTTTCGGGCAGAAGGGAACATCGGCCGATAACAATGATAAGTACGGTTACAGGTGCTATAAGTTGTAGTTATAGGACATTCGCATGTAGTCATGCAACTGTAGGGACACCCTGTAGGCTCCTAACCTATACATCCTTACAAGCCTCCTAAAGGAGTAGGAGGGTGCTTGTGTGGTTTAGGGTTTAGGGTTTAGGGTTTAGGCTTGTGTGGGACACTCTAAATCTCAAGCCCTAAACACTACAACATTCATCCCTAAACCCTACACTCTAAACACTATACCCTAAAGATTATAGGCCCCAAATCCTGTAACCTAAACCTGGAACCCTAAATCCTATACGCCCCTATATAGCCATGTTCGGTTCCCTAAGTAAGGGGGCCCAATATGGGGATCCCTCCCCAACCTAAACCCTCCATGTCCTTCCATACACCCCTATGTTCTTCTTAGAACGCCCTTCCAAAATGCACACCTAATTTTGAGAGACTCTTGGAGATAGGGCTCCATGTTAGTTTGGGGGAGGACCCTAAACTCTTAATACTTACGATCCGATCCCCTGATTTTTCGGAAGCCTACAGACTTGGGGAAACCCTAAACCTGAAACCCTAAACCCCAAACCCTAATCCCTAAACCCCTAAACCTTAAACCCTAAACCATGGATTTTTGGTGGGAGGACCTTGGCATGAAACCGCTTGAGAAAAGGCGCCTCGAGAAGGCAGACTCCAGACTGGGACTTTGGGATGTAGCGTGTAGGATTTGGGGTTTAGGAATTAGGGTTGTTTAGGGTTTAGGGTTCAGGGCTTGGGACGTTTTACGATTCAGGGCTTAGGGCTTAGGATGTTTTAGGCAGGCTGCGGGTCATGGCGGTTTGGGGCGCATATTTAGTGTTTGGGCTTTAGGGTTCAGGGGGCGTTCAGGTTGAAGGTAAGGTGTTTGAGGCGGGCGTGTACATACATACATACATACATACATACATACATACATACATACCTACGTACGTACGTACGTACGTACGTACATACGTACATACGTACATACGTACATACGTACATACAGACAGACAGACATACATACATACAGACATACATACATACATACATACTTACATACATACATACATACATACAAACATGCATGCATGCATACATACATACATACATACATACTGACATACAGATACAGACACACACACACACACTGACATGTATGTAGAACCTACATGTGCTTTCTCTGGCTGGTAGGTGTCGGGGTGTACGGGCTGACGTATTGGCTGGGTAGGTCGACTTCATAGTTTTCAGGCTTCTAGAATCCGATTTGGGTTGGCGATCTGGGTTGAGGATTTAGGGTTTCCGGTTCCTAGAAACCTTAATAAGGGGTTGGGGGGGAGAGGGGTTAGGGATTCATTGCTCTGGGGTTTGGAGTTTGGGGAGACAAGCGGGTTTGGGGTGCAGAGCTTTTGGGATTTGGCTGTTGTGTTTCCAGTTTCCAGTCTCAACGGGCATTGGGAGCTCTAGGGTAGTTGTAGCGGCATTGTACCTGGGACTCAAATGTAAGCTCCTGAGTCCTCCCGGACTGAGCTATAATTAAATTAGACACCGATCATAATTAAACCCTACACTCTCTAGAGGGGTCTGGATTCAAAGAGTTGGATTCCGCAAAGGGTCCATTTAGCTATACTGGTGCGGCCCAAAAACATCGGGTTCGTAACAGGCCTTGGGCGGCCCTCCGGCGAAAGGGAATTTGTAACAGAAAGACCGATCATTCGACAAACCCACGCGAACGACCGCGCAACAAGCGACCGTGAAAGACGTCTGTTAGGGAGGGGTGGGAGGGCGGCCAGCGACCCAGGAGGGTTCGGTCCACACCCATATAGTACATACCTGGGCCCCAATTTTGAATCCTAAGTGCCCACTACATACCTGCATGGGCCCTTTCGCCTCTATATTGGACCCCCAACCGATATTGTTTCCTCGTGTTCTAAGTATGCCCGGCCCTGCAAGAATTTCTGGTCCCAGCGCCTGTTGGCGGAAACAAGCGAGGGTTCTTGAACTTCCTAGAAACAGGTCATGACTATACCCATCTGGAAACCTTAGGGCCTTAGCCTAAGGCCGCCTTAGGGTTTAGGGTACAACCAGATACCCATGAGCCTCAACCTGAAGTTTAGGCACAGTCACGCAAGAGAATCCTTGTCTTCTGGAAGCTTCTTGGGACGGAGAAAAACTGTGCATGAATCGGTGCACAAGTCTACCAGAGTATTTCCCGAAATTATGGGGTACTTTTTTTGGGTCTCCCTAGAATAAGCATTACAGCATTTGGGGGTCTATGTTGGGTTGGCCTGTGCTTTTGGGGAATTTCCATATCCCTCAATCTAAGAAAATACCTTACATGACACAAGGACCCCCGACATGATTTTGGGTATATTCCTTAAAGGGGGCTTAGGGTTTAGGGCCTACCTGAAACTAAACCCTGAGCCCTAAACCCTAAATCCTTAACCCTAAACCCTGAACCCTAAACCCTAAACCCTACATATACCAAAAGAGAACCTCTTAATGGATAGCTGCGGATTGTGCATAAGGAATGTTCCTGCGGCTGCAGGCAGCTTACTCAAAGCATCCTACGTACCTATGTGAGCCCTGGACTAAATTTGTAGTATATCCCTTAATAGGTCCCCCCCAACACTCTGTATAGTC
>CAJNIZ010045971.1:76958-112509 GCA_905231905.1 Symbiodinium pilosum
CTACTGGGGTTCCAGATCCCTTAGACACCTGGATAAGATGAGATAATGGTTCTAGATCCCTTGTATAGTCAAGGTACAGGGTGCCTTACGTAGACCTCAAGACCCTAAACTTTTGAACCCCTAAACCCTAAATCCTAAAAGCCTTTAAACCCTAAACCTTACCACCCTGAACTCTAAACCTGAAAGCGCCTAAACTCTAAACCTATAAAGCCTATGCCGGTCATCATTTGGCTCCCCCCCAACCTCGGTAAGGTTTAGGGTTTTGGTGTCTAGGCGGCTTCAGGTCTTATTACTATTACTATTAACTATTATTGTTATTATTACTATTACTATTAACTATTATTGTTATTATTACTATTACTATTATTATTACTATTACAATTATTATTACTTATATTACTACTATTACTATTATAGCATACGAGAAATCATCCTAAGTTTGAGTCTTCCATGTTTTTTTATCAAGGTAGTCCCTGGAGGGTCCAAGTCCAATAATCATGGTTTAGGGTTTAGGGTTTAGGGTTTAGGGTTTGTACTTACCCAGGACCTGTACTAGGATTGCTATTATCCATATACCCAAGTCCCGAATTATTGGGTACTTCGACCCTCCGGGCCCTTGCCCGAAACCATTAACCCTGAACCCTAAAGCCTGAGCTCTAAACCCTGAACCCTATACCCTGAACCCGCGAGTCTCCCGAATCCTAGGCCTTCGCGCACACCCAAGGCAACCCTACCCCCAAACTCACATGACCTATATTCAAAACTCCTTAAAGGGGGTTTAGGGTTTAGGGTTCAGGGAGGGGATTATAGAGGGGAGTATGAAAGAGGTGATGAAGAGCGATACTTGGAGTTTGTTTTGATTATGGTCCAAATTATGGTTCACATGGAACTTGAAAAGGGATCATATATCAGGGGTTGTTCTAAAGGTCCTTGTGTCCTTGTCAAGAAGGGGACCATTGAGACTTCCTTAAACCTCAAACCGTAAGCCCTAGACCAATGGGACTTCCTTAAAAGAGGGGATCTCTACCAAACCTGGAACCTGCGTTAAGGCCGTCCTCAGGACAGGTGTATTGAACAAGTAACAGCATAAACTGCTATCCCTTAAACGGTTAAGGGGTTTAGGGGTTTAGGGGCTTAGAGGTTTAGGGGCTTAGGGCTTAGGGGTTCAGGGGTTTAGAGTTTAGGGGTTTAGGGGTTTAGGGTTAAGGGCTTAGGGTTTCGGGTTTAGGGTATGGACGCCCTAAACCCCAGGAACAAACGTCTTTTCAAGCAAGGGGAACAGCAGTCGTCATGAAGAGTTCTTGGAAGTGAGTCATCATCAGGGATACTGTCTATGTAGGAATTTCCAATAATGGGGGGGGGTTAAGGGTTGAGGGTTTAGGGTTGGGGGTGCGCGTTTAGGGTTTGACGCTTTAGCGCCAAATACTATACTCTCACACCTCTGAAAGGCCTGGGCACAGCTAAGCGCAGTGCCGCAAGCGTTGGTCTGTATCCTCGTCGGTTTAGTGAAACGGACGTGCCAGCTGCCCAGCGGTACGTACCGCCGGGGCAGCCCAGCCACTCAGAGCCTGCCTCGCCCGTAGGAGCAGTTCAGTATCACACCCGATCCTCAAACCCTCTAAAGGGAACAAAACCCCCAAAAGACTACGGTCCAAACCCTGCAAGATGAACTGCCCCCGCAAGGCAACTCCTAACAAAGATCGCCACACCGATCGAGCAAGACGAAGCTGTACAGCAAATGTCATTGGTGGCGCAAATGGCAAATTATTCCTGTCCTTCCAGTCACCTGTAACGTGACACCGAGCAGGAAACAAAACTCTTCCTTCCAACAAAACCATGACAACTAACTCAACCCAAGAGATATCAAAACGTTCAGAAAACGAAGAGTCTTGATGAACTACGAAAAGACAAAGTTGTTGCACGAATCCACTAGGCAGGTCAGAATGCTGGCGAACAACCAATGACTGCCAGCTCAGCGGAAGCTCTTCGGACAAGCGGGGCCCTTCATGAACTCCAATGCCCACTGCCTCGACATCCTCAGCTTCCACGTCCACCGCAGTACTCCCACGCCTGTGGGCGGTTTGCTGAGCGATCCCGAAATAGATGCCTCGCAGCGCTCGCATGATATCCGTAACATGCTGGTGATAACCCAAAACAGACGCGTGTGTAGCTGCGAAAGCAACGTCCCGGTTCAGATTTGTCTGGCCTGCCAAAACATCGACCTGATTGTTCCAGTAAGCCAGCCACTCCTCCAGAGGCGACTCGCAAGTCTCAACATCCAGATGACTCGGGACATGCTGCGCATCCAGCTCATCATTGGCGTAGCACGCCACCAGGGCCGCAATCTGCCTCCAAAGATCGACATTCGCTACCGGGAGCCATGAAGAATCATCCTGGAGTTTGCGTATGCCTTCGGCACCTCTCAGTGAGTCCGTCCAGAGAACAACCGAAACCCGAACCCGTAAACCCCATTTAAGAGCGGAGATAAGGGCCCACAACTCTGCTCTTGGGGCACACTGCATGAGGCCAGGGACCGGTCCAGAACTGAGAACAGCTCCGGAAGTAGCATTAACAACACCCCAAGCGGCAAGGGCAAACTCGGCCTGATGTTGCATCAAGCACGAGCCGTCAGTGAAGAGGTGCTGCTTGCCATGAGTGGCTGCAGTGGAGACAAAGGCGTCCGAAAGATCGGGCAACGCATTCAACCGAGAGTGCAGCGCTTTAAGGTGCGGATTGACTGGCGGCAGCAGATGATGCGTCAGACAAGGAGGGAGCTGATGCCATTCATCGCAGACCCACGCAAAGGGAGCCCGAACATCAGCATACAATGGACAATGACAGACCCTGTGCTCACGAGTGTCAGGAACCGCGCAACATGCACAGAGGCCAGTCTTGGAGAGATCGAACTTGGCATGGGCATGATCAAAGATGAAGGCCCCGGAGCGCAAGGCCGAGAGACGAGCAGTGTCCAAACTAGACAGAGTCCCCGCATCTTGTCGCAAAAGGCTCAAATCAATAGCCTGCATGCCCGCCATAGATGGACGATGTGCATGAGAGAGGGCTACATACCGAAGCCATGCCGCCTCCAGCCTGCGTCGGAGCAGGCCTGAAGGGACCTCGAGTGCATCAAACTCAAATCCATCATGATCAGTGACTAAGGGAGGAACCCCTATGGACCAGCCGATTTGCGACAATACTTGCAAGAGTTTGTGAAAAGGGCCATGGCCAGTCTCGCCACCATGCCATTCGCGAAACAGTCGCCACCGACGCAAGGCCGAAGGGTGCTTGCGGCACATCCTGCGCAGATCCAGGAAAGTCACCCAAAGCTGATAAAACCCAGGATCACAGGTCAAATCAGAGTTTATGGACAGCCGGAGAAGGGCACTGGACCCTGCTGCATTGGCACGCAGGGCTCTGACAGCAGAAGCTCTCAGCGCGGCTAGCTGAGCATCCGCCAAAGGGCACCCGGAGACGCCGTGCAAGGCGCGCCGCCATAGCTTGCATGGAAGAGCAGCCAACTTTTGGGCCAAAGGAGCCGGGGATCTGCGAAGCTTAGCAAAGATTGGAGCAAGATCTTTGCAGCGTTGCACCAAGAGGGCATTGCGAACAGCCTTGCCATAAGAAATGATGCCCCCCAAGTCTCGGGCAGAGTCAAGCACCGAGAGGCCAAGCGCCCTGAGTTGCGAGCGCTGGGCAGGCTGCACAGCCCAAACGTACGTTTTGGCATCGTCAGCCTTCAAATCAAGCAAGTCCAAGAAACAGCCAACAGTGTTGATGCCTTGGGCAAGCTCGCCAACATTCAGGGCAGTGCACGACAAGTTGTCCACGTAACTGTGCGGTGTGACATTCATGGCATACGTCTCAACATAGTGGTGAAAAACCAGGCAAGCGACATTCATTGCCACCGTGCTCAACCCACACCCTTCTGGGAAGCCGGATGTACTGGAAACTGCGTTCCCAATGTGCTGGCGCACTACAAAATGCCGAGATAGTCCCGCGAGGAATTTACGCCATGGGAGCAGCACACGACGTGGAAAGCCGATTTGTGCGGCGATAGCCATCACGGGATATCTGGGAAGTGAATTGAAAGCTTTCTCCAAGTCTGTGGAGTAGCCGCACAAGTTGACATCCCCGAGGCAAGCAAGCTCAATGAGCGCCTCAAGCTGCCACCAAAAGTCAGTGGTTTCACGATTCGGCAAGAACCCCAGTGCGGTGGGCGGCATCACGCGCGAGACAAACCTAAGCAGTTGCCTTGCACGCAGACTGCTCCAGCAACGGTATATGACGGAGAGAACCACAATGGGCCTGTATCCCTGAACCCCAGGAAGGCCGTTGGGTTTGCGGAGGCTATGCACGAACCCCAACAGCCATTGGGCAGGCCATTCGCGTTCACCTGTCTCTAAAGCATTGAGAAAGTCCACGAGTTGCAAGCTAAGACAATCAGGAAGTGCCTTTAAGTCCTGAGCAGCAAAGCCATCAGGACCCCGAGCCGCCCAAGGCCTGAACCGCTTCAAGGCTTTAGTCCACATGTGCAAAGTGAGAGGCTGAAGCTCAAAGTCCCCAGTGGGAAGATGGGCAGCTGCAAAATCCAAAGCCCGCTGCCATGCTTCGGGCGCACAATCCGCGTGACGTTGCCATCGAGGGCCCCAAAAAGCATTGAATTCAGAAACCAAATCTGCAACTGAGGAGAGAGTCTGTACTTGCTCAAGCTCAGTGGCAGAAGACAAAGAAACACCGCGAACAACGCAGCATTGCGAAGAGACAACATTCACGTCGACGGGTTGACCGTCGAGGGTCCAAAGAGAAGAACCCCGGGTATCAACAGGGGCATCGACATGGATCTGAGACGTGGACTCATCCACTTCGAGCACTGCCAGTTCCTTCCTCAGAACCAAAACGTCGACTTTGCCCGGGCCAGGCTCTCGCAAGTCCCTGTAGAGCATAGTCTTGCTGCCTTCATACCGCTCGCTCAAAATGCGAGAGCGTTGACGCACATTCCAAGCTTCAAAGCGCCGATAATTTTCTCGAAAATCCAAGAAAAGCAAATGTGCACAGACAGCATCCGGAACAGAAACCGGCACAGAAGGAGGGGAGCCCTGCAGTCGGACAGCTCTTTGATGCCACCACGCGCAGAATCCCAAGTGAAATCCACGAGCTGATTTGATGGAAGCCCACAAGCCCAGCCTATAGTCAACAGCTGCAGCAGACATTTTCCCGGCCTTGAGTGACTGATCAAGGGACTGCAACCTGCGAAGCTGTTGAAACCAACGCTTGGTCTCTAACGACAAAAGGCTGTGAAAAGCACTTTCCTCCCCAGGACGGGAAGGCTTAGGTGGGCAAACAATGCTTGCGGGCTTGGGCCGAAGAGTGTGACCCCGTCCATGACAGCGTGCCGGCAAACACCTGCCAGGAATACCCGTGCAGTGGCCATCCAAGCTCTGCTCAAAATGCTGGCTAAACTGCTGAACCCATTTAGTCGAACAGGGACTATCAGCGGAGACGGGTGTGCAGCTGGCGTGCCACTGCCGTACGTCAACATGTTGCCAGGGAATTGCTGAAGGCTGCGGCCATGTGCGAATGGAATCAACCCCCTCCATCGCAAGGGCAGCAATTACTGTGCTATGTTCGGCAAAGACATCCCGAGTCTCAACCCAGGTGCAGAGTGAAGCGGCCTCGGGACTCAAGAAAACAAAGTCTCTCATGGTGGCGCCCTTGCAGGTGACGCAAGGCTCACGCCCCCAGCGCTCAAAAGCCAGTTGCTGGGCGCACTGCCAACCATGCTGTCTCCAAATGTCAACCTGCTCTACCCAAAGGGTCGAAGTGGTGATATGGGCACAACCTCCTTTATTTTAGCAGAGGGGACACTTTGGCCCATATGGCAACTCGGGTTTTTGGATGAAGACTATAAAACTTACTTATATCACACAACTTCGTAAAGAGTAATTCCTCCAAATTCCGCGAAAAGGGATCCGTTGAACTCGTTGAAATCGATTGAAAATCCTCGATAATTCTGGAGAGTGCGCTTGGAAGTAGATTTTGTGCCTGTGCAGTCTCATGGCTGCGTTTCATTGGGTGCGGTAGAGAAAGATATTAGAGGTTTTCCTACGTGAGTTTTTGCAAATTTGAGCGAGCAGTACACTGTGTGTGTCCGCTGCATTTAAAATCATGTATGGCATACAGGCTCGGAGCTGGCAAGATGTGTGTCCCATGCATGAAAAGCAGCTCTTGCCATCGTGCCTGGCAGTGAGTTATAGGGTCAGAAGTACCTTAAGTAGAGCGTTTAAGTACCAATTTTGGTAGACATTACGGGCTAAGAATAATCCCAAAAGTATCGAGCTGTTGCTGTAGGGATTTGAGGCAGCCTGTGCGATTTTGTGTGTGCCAGCAAGATAGGCCTTAGGAGGTCTTGAGGCAAAGATCGTATCCAGAAGTGCACGCATACACCTAATGCCGGGACGCTGGCTCATGCTTGACACGTGTGGGAAGTCCGAAGGTGCCTGCCGCCTTTTTTTGCTGCGAAGCTTTTACACCACAGGGTCCAAAGCACCTAGACAATAGAAAGTAAGCTTTAGGTTTTTACTTTATATGTCGTATCAGGCCCTAGGAGTAGGTATTCCTTAAGTTGGTACTTTGACCCTTTGGTGTGCGCATGTTTTTCATTCTGAGTTGCCACGTTGACGTGTGGAATCGAAAGCGCCATCAGTTTTCCTGTCTCACAGCAGCGCAGTGTTTCCGCATATATGGTTGACAGAGTGCATCGGTTATAGTAAGTACCTGTGTGTGTAAGCTACTTTCAAGGCCCCTCTTACAAGTATCTACCTTGTGCCGGCTCAGTGATAGATTTCTTTCTGACAGGGTGCGAATAATGTACTTGTAATATATATAGGGATATATATATATAGCTCGAAATCATAGGCACGCACACTCTTGCAGGGTCCGAAATCTAGATCTAGAGGGGTCTTGACCTATATTTGGTTCTGCTTGGCCCGTGGTAGCAGGGATGGTCTGCAACTTTCCTTCACTGGCTGGCGAGCCAGCGCCGTTTAAAGTCCTGGATGAGCAGCGCAAGCGCTGCCCATACGACGCAAATACGGTGCTGACTGGCAAACAGGTTGTGCGACCTCTTCGGTTCTTTGTGAGTGTTTCTTGGCAAATATCATGCAGACTTCACTATCACTGCAGTGCAATACAGCATGTACGAGCACTACAGCTAATAAGGATGCAGCCCTGAAGATCGTAGAAGCTCTCCGGCCGATTGTGGAGGAACGGCTGGAGAAAATCAAAAGCGACCCTGCAGCTAGGCTTTAATTCAATTACATATAACATGCAGTTATGAGCCGGCACACATGTGACCAAGGCAAGAGTCGTGATCAAAATCTTTGACACAAAAGTTGGCGAGATTGACATCGTAGATCCTGAGAACTACAACGTGATGAAGCGCTATATCACTGTTTGCATGAATGATGTCGATATTCACGACATTGTTTTGCCGACGTGTAAAGAGCACCGAGTCTGAGCCTCAATTTCTATCTCAAGGGGCCCGGGTGGAATCCAGTATATTTGATATCCGAAATTGCTACATAGCGGATGGTTATAGCCCAGAATTCCTTGCTGCTGTGTACCTGTATACTGTATCCCACGACATAACATAAATAGCCCGAATTCGAACATTATGATGAGGCTGCGATGTTATACATCGCCTGCATCTACGGATTCTTTAGCAAAGACTTCGTGAAGGTCAAAGGGTCGAAGACGAAGATCAAGGCTGGATGTGGTACATTCGCTTAATATATTGGGTTGTTAAAGGTCATGCGTGTGCTCATGTGTTTACGCAGGACTGGTATGAGCTCCAGGGGACGCGCCTGAAGTGGCTTGGATCCTACTTCACAGGTCTCCTGCATCGGAGCCCTCACGGCAGGATATTCTGCTGCTGCTGTTATCATGTTATTTACGGTACCGGTGAAAGGAGCTAAATTCCGATACGTGCAGGAAAATCGAGGTGGCGGTTCTGAAGACCCTCTTCTTTCGTGCTAATGGGCATGCGCCCCCTTCTCGCAAACCATCTTCTGGATCTGTTACAAGCAGCAGCTCATCTATAGAAGATCTTCTCGAGGTGCGGTAGCCGAGTAGTCATGTACGCATGCATATATACATTAATTAGTTTGCCCCTGGAAGGCTGATATTCGTGATCCTGATCAGCAACTGGCCAAGGATCAGGCTGCTCCCTTATCATAGGTGCACGTGCATAGTAAATTTTAAATGTATTATATAGCTTGAATGGATACAGGATGGACCAGTGGACGGTGGTGATATCTTGGATTCTGATGAGGACACATTTTCTTACAGCGTGTCTGTGTGAGTTTCAAACTAGCAATCAAATTTGCATGTGCAGGAACTCGCAGAGGAGTTTCACGATGTTTTTGGGCAGCACGATTATACACAGGACGATTGCTATATATGTACTGCGGGAGCACAGCTGCAGAAATTCCAGGGCCATTTCCTCATCTGTGCTGATACACACTATAACCTCGAAGTATAATACTAGCCATTGAATCCCTATAAGTTTTGGCATGGAATGTTAAGGTTGAAAACTCCAGTATTATAATAATGAAAGGGTTTATATTGTCTCCACCTTACGCGGCTCGTTGGGTTTCGGTTTCTAAATTGTGCCCAGCAATAAATTGTCAGGCTTGTTTGCCCTGGAATTCGATTTGGGCGGCTTGAGTGTACTACCGATAGGCAATGGAAGGCTATCATGATCATATTGGGATTTGCTTTCACCTAGGCCGCTTCTGGCAGCACAGGAGCCCCAAAGACGGATGATTATTGATTTTTGTTAAAGACTCAGGGTTTGGGTTTAGGATTTTGGATTTAGGGCTTAGGGCTTAGGATTCAGGGTTAACAAGATTTTAGTATTTAGGGTTTGTGAGTTAAGGCTGTGGGTTTAGGCTTATAGGGTTGAGATTCTAGGATCTAAGATTTCGGGTTTTACTTTAGGCCTTGCCCTTGAGGATTCAGGGTTTAAGGTATAATATCCTGAACCGTACTACTGCTGAGACCTGCTGGCTGCAGGCAATGGAAGCCTTAAACGACTCTGAGATGTGTCAGATCCTGGAGAGCTCGCCGGAGCAGGCACTTTGATGAATTTGCGTTTGTTCGTAATTTTGCAGAATTCTTTTTCGAGGATGCCTGCAAGCCTGCGCAGCCTGTATACGTACGCGTAGTGCTTACAGCTCCTACTGAGATTCCGGACGCTGGACAGAACTAATGACAAAGTTTGTTGCCATAGATGATTATTCTTATTATTACTATTATTTAGATTAGATCCATTGCAGCGGGGTATACATACGCATCGCCCAGGATGCGCAAGCTTCAGCTGCGAAGAGGAACCTTCGCGAAGACTTGGAGAAGGTGCCTAGGCTGTGTAGTACACCGCCATATAGAAATTTTAAAGTTAAAGGGTCCTTCAAAGTGCTAATATTTCATCTCTGGTATGCTTTTCGTAATAGTGTCACTACGTATAAATATATTATAAGGGAAGTATAAGTTTCCAAGCGGCGCCCTTTCAAAACTATATTAGAAGGCCAGGGGAGTATTCCTACGTGGCACTTAGAGATTGGGACCTGTAAATTTTGAATTGAAACCTATAATAGGATTACAACGGAATCCCAGGGTTTAGGGTTGCGGCTAATTCCAAGCTTTCTTATATTAAGTCCCATGTTACCAGGCACCCGTTAAGCAGTACCCGATTTGCATTTCAGGGGGATGAGCTCCTTTGTCGTTTTCTAGAGCAAGAGGGAATTTGCGAGAATCCGATAAGGGTAAGTTAAGGGCAGGATTAAGGTAGGGTCGAGGGTCTATATATATATATATGGCTAGGGCTTGAAATTAATGAGCTGCCGATGCATCCAGCCCAGGAGGCAGATGCTTCTGCGATGCCGCCAAGTCCGCCGGCCCCAGCAGCAAGCAGTTCGCCTTTGCTGGCTTCGAAGGCTTCTTGCTAGCTGCTGTGGTTTTGAATATAGTAATTTGGGCAGAGCTAGATTCTGATTTTTGGACTATTAAATATTGGGGGCCCCAACTACTGCCTCATGTGGAGAAGGTACATAAACTTGCACGTAGCGCTGGCAGGCGCCTTCCTCCAACGGTGCATTCAAGGTCAGATGGGGTGCAGAAGTCCAAAATGACACATACAGTAAAGATGGGGGGGCTGTGGGGTGATAGCCACCATATGTAGAATAGAAGTTCCCAGGCTAGAAAGAAAGTTCTCTAACTTGGCAGTGTGATTCCTCATGGAATTATGTGCTGTGCCTGCAGCAGAACTGAAATGGGTGGTCTCGTGGCATGACCGACAATACGGAAACTGATCTTGTAGGGGTGGGTGTAGTTATATATAGGGTCTTCTGCTCGACGCCCAAAGGGCCCAAGAACCTTATAAACAAATGCTTAACATTTGGTTCCCCCCTTCAAAAAGGTGTATATATATATACATACCAGGAGACCGTTTAGGGGAGACGATAGTACAGTATCGATATATTATATATATAAAGGACACTTCATAATTTTCCGTCCGAGCTTGCAAGGCAGAAGTGTTGAGGTTTGCTATACATATATGGGCTTTCGTGTCATGGGGATCATGTATGGAAACACACATATATATATATGCGGTTTGGGGTCTGGGGTTCAGCGAATATGCTACGTAGCTGACCAGGATCGGGCGCCCCTCCTGCCGAATGGGAACCTTCCATTCGAATTGCCTGTGACTATGCCTGAGCCTGCTGAAGTTAGCAGTCTTAGAACTCAGCAAGCTGAGCTGAGAAGACACTGCCGGGAGGACTGGCTATGATTGCATGGGATGATGAATAGGAGCAATAACTAAGACTTGTAAGGCCTCCATATTTGTTACTCAAAATTTTCTAGGGCCCCTACATGGCTTCCTACATAAATAGGACTTGTCTATAGCTCAGGTAGTGTTGGGATTCGCAGTTACGATCCTTGTAGTGTGGGTCTTCATGCTTCTCTTTCTAATATAACGCGGGCCCCTCCATGCGTATATTACATGAATACGTACTTGCCCCTAGACCCACCTGTGTCGGCTAGGTGCCCTGCTGGAGTACTTTAGGGGTTAAAAATGTCCCCGCTGTCATAAACCTTGTTCCCTATACCTCCGAACCCCCTAAACCCTCCTATCCCACACGCAAACCCTTTTGATGTTGTGCGCAGGAGGAGGCAGCGAGAAAGGCCTGCCGGACTGCGTGGATTCTAGAACGTACTAGATAAGATGCGTATTGTTTCACATACCCGATAGCAAATATTAGGTACCTATATATATATATATATAGGTACCATTTGGGGACTCATGGGAAGCTGGTGCAAAATGCTCATGTCTCATTATAGCCCCACAACGTTAACTACAGGAGGAAGCTGCCAAGCAAAAAGGTCGCAAGCGCGGCGCACCCAAAAAGGCTGCGAAGGAGAAAGCGAAGAAGCCACGCACCACTAATGAGCAGGACAGGGAGGATAAGCCTATGCATGCACAGGCCATGGCCAGAGAGCACGAGGAAGAGCCGACAGCTGTGAAAGGCGGGCCATCCCAAGCAACAGACAAGGACAAGGCCCCACAGGATGAGGAGGAGAACACCGCAAGCGGTCACCAGAAAGGGGAGCAGCACCCAGCAACGGACAAGGACAAGCCCCCACAGGCACACGCGGAGGAGGACCCCGGTCATCGTGAAGGAAATGAACAGAAGCAAACTGCGGGGGCACGGGCCAAGGCTGCTGCGAAACCAAGGACTCCCAAAGATGAAGCCAAGAAGCAGGCTCAGCTGCAGCGGGCGCAGGCATCGATCCAAAGAATCCTTGGGTTCGGTGAGTCGATGGGAGATTGCAGACCCCCCGCTGCTTTCAAGCCGGGCTTTGATTGGCAGAAATGGTCGCAGTTGTGACTGGTAGGCATTCATATCCTAAAGGGTCGAAGAACCTGTTAAGTAAATACTGCATAGGCCTGAGAGTATGCACTGAGAGCCTTTGGGAATCTAGATCCATCTTGGACAGGGGGCTTGATGTTGAGACCTATAAGTCTTACATGCAGATCTTATTTCAGGAGCTTCGCGGCCAAGCCCCCGCTTCTGCTTGGTCGTGATGACTGTGACCGTCAAGCTGATAGCATCACCGTTCGTTTGAACATGTACAATTTCTATGTCCAGACGGTGATTCGCCCGGAAAGCGGTACCCCTGTACTCTGCTTGCATTAATTATAACGGGACCAGTATACTTAGCCTGACCTCGCACATGACGTATATATATATATTATATCTATACACTAGTGTCTAGATCTTATATAATATTCTGTACTCTTGGGAATGCCGAGGCTCTAAATCCTTAAGCCTAACCCCTCCCCAAAGGGTCCTAAGTACCAATATAGGGAATACTTACCCAAACCATAAGGGAAGTTACTACTACAGAAGCCATACTTTGTACCATATAGGTACTTTGGACCCTTTGGGATAGTTACTGTAGAAGTCTGGCTGGTATTGCGAAAGCCTCGAAGTATAATCGGCCCCTGCAGTAGGCAACCTTCCAAACGCTGGCCCTTAACCGCCCTCTAAGGCCAACAAGGTTCTGAAAGACCATCTACACCAGAACTCAATAGGAGTTCATCACTGACTTTTTGCCTCATAGGCCTCCAGTGGTCTGGGAAAGGGGGGTGGAGCTGCTAAAGTTTTGGAGGTTCACTTTGACTTGCAGGTTCAAAGCGTAATTACAAGTTGGATTGTTGCGAAATTTTAACACCGCCTGGATTTACAGTCCCCCTTAAGTAGATGGAATATGGAGTATATGAGTATCTTCTTATACTGTACCCAAAGCCACATAAGGGGGATTATATCCATGAACCTGCAAGCAGGGTTCAGGCCGAGCGCAACGGCCAAGTAGCACATTTTGTTCAGGACTTCACATATTTAGGATTCCATACAAATTCTAATTGCAGGTGAATGTGTGTACTGCCTGAGGGCCAATATGTAGCATTAGGAGCGAGTCTCAAAATCCCAGATGTATGTTGGAAAGTCGTCATGGTACGGTGGACGTCTTCCTCCCCCTATCCACGCGAAACTACAGCTCACAAAGCTAGATCGGTCAATCTACGCCATATGGCGCAGTTGGTTCACCTTCTGCTTGCTGAATCTTGCACAGGTCACGCGCAGGTCTGCAAGTTTGCGAAATGTCCATAGGCAGATATTCTGGAATTTCATTCCTTATACCTCCAGCTGTAATCCAGTGATTTCGGCCTTTCATTATAGCTCTTCAGCTCAACCTACGTAACAATCACTTTCCTTCAGAGATTTCCCAGATCCTCACCCTGGCCTGCAAGAGTCCATTCTACTCGTTCCGTAAGGATAATTCGTTCAAAGGAATGAATCAAGCTTGCCCTAGCATACAAGTACTATATATGGGTCTTTCCATTAGTTGGGGGTCAGGAATTCATGAAAAGGAGCATGTTTGACACCTCCGATACATACCCCGATACATACCTCGATACATACCTCGATACATACCCTTATACATACCCCCACTATGTCCCTTTCGTCAAGAGCCCAGCACTACGAGCCATACCCCCTTACACCCGAAACATACCCCCAAAACATACCCCTGAAACATACCCCAATCCAAACATGTTTTTTGATTACGGCTTAGCCGGAAACACACATACAGGGATTGCTCTGAGTTGTTGGGGGTTCACGCTATTTAAGGGAGGACGCTTAAGCAGCTCAACCAAGCCAAAATACGAGAAGGTTGCTCTTGTTGAGAGTTGCTTCCCACAGCCCTAAACCCTAACGACAGCGGATCGCTTAAGCCTAACTTGTTCCTCATCAAAGAAGCTCGAAGGGGGTTCTCTGTCTGCAGACAGCCTGCACCTCCCCTACACAAGCATCGACGCCCGCGACATAATGTTACTCAAAAAGAACACGCCCCAAGCTGTAAACTCTGAACCCTAAACCCCCCCGCCCTACGTAAACCCTAAGCCTTAAGTTCTGAACCGAGATGAACTATAGTCTAAATTCCTTACAGGGGAGTTACATAGGGGATTATATAGGCGAGGATCACAGAAGCTATTAAGGGGTAATCCTAGGAGTTTAGACCATAGCTCAGATAACCAAAGCCCGGCTTCCTGCAGCCTCGCGCTGACGCTCTGCACTTCCGGAAATCAGTGCAGCGGATGGCTTCAGAGTCAAAGCATGCTTGCCTTCGTGCCCCAGGGTGCAGCAGCCAGGATTGTCGCTGAAGTGTGTAGAGGTGTACCTGGACATCCCAAACACCCAAATAACTCTTTTTTGCTCATTGTTTGCGGTTAAAGGCTACTATGATGGGGGAGGTGCAGGTAATTTGGGCAGATAGTAAAGGACCTCACATAACCTGACCCCAATGGTGGTGTATATATATATATATATGTATATATACACAGACATTTTTTGGAGTTGTTAGCCTGATGCCAAGCTCATGCGCCAGAATCACGCCTCGATACTGTTGCAGCTACTTGGACTCGATCTCCAATCTATCTTCGAATCCTTGAGCAATCCCTGCATACTGCCTCAGTCAGTCCTGGAAAAGGTCCCACATGAGTAGCTGTGTATCCTTGGTAGTTGAATATGCTAGTTCCCACAAATAAGTGAAGGGCACCCCAAAATAGACCCCAAAACATTGGAATCCTTATTAGTTGGATCCCCAAAAGGTACTTCTAATTTTGAATGGTAGTTTCAGTTTTCCTTTCCCTAATCTTAACATGACACCTATGTCCCCCCAATATCTACCCTTTTTTACTATAGCTTTAGTTCCTAAGAAAGCTACCAACATCCGATAATCCTTAATATTGGGATCCCCAAAAGGTACCCCTAATTTGGGGAAACCCCAACCTTAAACCCTAAACCGTATATACGCGTATAACCCCCACACAACCCCCTTTAGAAGGTACCCGTAATTTTGCAAATTTTGGGACCCCCCCCCATCTTTCCTAAGAAAGCCAGAATAACAGTCATCCTCTAAACTTTTTGTTGCACAGGGTTGAGGGTTTAGGGTTTAGAGTGTCAACTCCTTAAAAGGGGGTTATATAGGCGATTATACAGGGTTTAGAGAAGAGGGTTCAGGGTCTATTATAAACTCCGTAAACGGGGGTTTATAAAGGGGAGTATAAAGGGTTTAGGGATTGGGGTTTAGGATTTCAACTCCTGAAGAGGTGGTTTTCGAGGGGAGTATATAGGGTTCAGGGATTAGGGTTTAGGGTCTAAGATTTTAAGGGTTATGCAGGGGAGTATTACAGGGCTTACCAAGGGCGATATTAGGAGTTTAGACTAGAGCTCATATGATGCCACTGTCTGCCGTTTATCCACAGCATACACGTCCCAGCCCACAGCCGCCAAGAAGATCCGCAGCCCAACAGCGCATGTGAAAACCTTCACTTAAGACACTCCCCAGGCACAGGTGCTTGGTGCTTCGGGTATCGCATGTTCGGGCCCAGGCTTTGGCTTCTAAACCTCCCCTACTTTCCACCAGATGACCCGCACTAGCATAGCTAACACACGCTTCTCTCGCGGTGCAGCCTCGCGCGGCTTGCAGAAGAGGCCCTTTGGAGGACTCAGTATGTGGGGATTGTCCTAAATTACTGTCAATACGGGGTCCTATATTTAGGTTCCTATTATAATACGGGGCCCTATATAAATTTCTCCAGTTTGGGGGGGGAATTGATCAGTTGACTTCGAACTACCGCTAAACCTCCAAGATCCTAGAGGACTTGGGTTTATAGCCCCTTCTTGAGTAGATAGAATATGGGTTATATAGAGATCTTATATACCCAAAGCCATATTCCAGCTACTTAAGGGGGACCATAGGGTTTTGTGTCTTGGGGGTTGCCATCCTAAGGCTGATCTTCACCATTTTTTCGTGCGTAGTCTTTGTTTTTTTTTGTAGGGCCTACTAAACTTCGTAGCTGGGCAGGAACACACCACAGTTTCAGGGCTTCATCACGGAAAACAAAGTGAAGACTTGTTTTGGCACAGGGAACTTAGCAAGCTGGACCAGGGCCTCTTCTGAGGGTTTTTAACAGGGTTTAGGTTTCGGGTTTGGTTTGAGAAGTAGGATCGTTGGGGCAGGTTCCTAAAGCAATAAGGACTGATTGTTTTTTGAGTACGTGAGGGCCCGTGTTTGGAAATAAGCATGCCTGACTGATGCTTCTTTTGCCATGCTACTAGGTTACCAGGGTGCCAGGCGCAGCAGTTCAAGATTTGGCATCGCCATGACTGGTGCTTCCTGACTTAGATGTTAAAGCTTTGTATTCTTCATTAGCAACTTAGGGCCACAAGGATCCCCCGGAGGCAAGCATCTTTCCACCGCCCTTTGCCAGGAGTGTTTTTGTTGAAGTCCACGTTTTAATCCCCTCCCGCTCATTTTAAAAAAACACATCGGTAGTAAAGAACATTCCCTCTAGAGATATTTTCTTATATGTTTGAATCTGCAACTCCAAATCTTCAGGCAAATGGTGGCAGAAGCCCAGACTAAAGCCCTACATCATAAACCATAAACCTCTAAACCCGTCAACCCTAAACCGTAAACCCGTAAACCCGCAAAGCCTAAGCCCCTAAACCCTATACCTCTAAACCCTAAACCCCTCAATCCTACTTCGTAATCCCTAAACCCCTAACCCTAAACCCGTAAGCCCTTCAATCCTAAACCCCTCAACCCTAAACCTGGCCTGCGGCCCATACTTCTCCCACAACCCGAGCTAATCACCCAATCAAGCCTTGAGACCGCTACCATACAGCCAAAATCTCATCTCTGGAGCCAAGAAAGTGCCTAATCCCATGCCAGTACCACGAGACCCTGCAAGCATAGACCCAGGACTCAAACCTCAACTTGCGTAGTTCAATGAACCTCTAATGTCCCTGCATGTTGTTACGAGAGGAGAGGGAGGGGAAAACCCTCAACCCCCATTACCCCCCGCAGATCCTCAGCCACAGGACCCTCAATCCTGAGTCTCACAGAAGTCCAAACAATCCCGATTGAAGTACTGTGCTGCCCCACTCGGATTGCATGTATGCGTGGATTCTGAAAAGAGCGCCGCCGTTCCGATCCAGAGTAATTACGAGGTATCGGACTATGCCTGGCATCCAGAAGGGCCAGTAATCCTCAGAACATCTTCTTATAGAAGTGTAATGACACAGCACCTACATAATCCACGAGCAGGACTCCCCCCCAATCTCCTAACAACTCCATACATCTCTAACATCCCCTTGGGCCCTGTCTCATTGCCCTACACCTCAAACCCTTCTAATCCCCCTTAAGTAGATAGAATATGGCTTTGGGCATATTCTAATAAGATCCCAATATACACCATATTCTATCTACTTAAGGGGGACATACCCCCTAAACCCTAACCCCATATTCTATCTACTTCAGGGGGACTATAACCCTAAACGCTAAGCCCCATATTCTATCTACTTGAGGTGAACTATAACCCTAAACCCTAAAACCCCATATGCCATCTACTTAAGGAGGACTATAACCCTAAACCTATAAGCGCTAAATCCCATATCCTATCTACTTACAAGGGGAATATAACCCTAGCCCTGTTTCACTGCCCTAAACCTGAACCCTCAAACCCTAAACCCCTAAACCCTAAATCCTACATGCTAAACCCTAAATCCCTAAACCCCTAAACCTTAAACCCCTGAACCCTAAACCCCCAAACCCCTAAAACCCTAAACACTAACCGTCTTATCCCAGCCAACTTTGCGCGAAGGGCCATGGCGCAGCCCTACGGAGGCTATGGAGGACCATGCTACGGCAATGGCATGCCAGGGCCTTGGCCAGAAGTTAAGGGTTTAGGATTTAGGGTTTACGATTTGGGGTCTAGGGTTTAGTATTTGGGGTTTAGGGTTTCTGGTTGAGGGTTTTGGGTTTGGGGTTTAGGATTTAGGGTTTAGGATTGGGGGTGTAGGGTTCAGGATCTGGGGTTGAGGGTTTAAGGTTTAGGATCTGGGGTTGAGGGTTTAGGGTCTAGAGTGTTGGGTTTAGGATTTAGGGTTTAGGGTTTAGGAAAGCTGCCCAGGGCATCCAGTGTAGTTCCTTTGAGGGGATCTAGGGAGCATAGAGGAAAATACAAGGGTAAGAATGGGGCTTAGGTGTAGGAATCCTATGCAGTTCTCCTGGTTTTTTAGGGAATTTAGTATGGTACCCAGAAGGAACTGCATAGGAGTCTCTGGGTAGACCTGTAGCCGCAAAGAACAAAGGCTTAGAGGATCGGGTGGTTTATGGATTTAGGAGGTGTGGGTTTCGGGTTTGTTTACTCCCCTAAAGTAAGGTGTTGGTGTTTGGAGTCATTGGCGTATGCAGGCTTGATTTTTCTGTTCTCCGTTAATTTGTTAGAGAGTCTAGGGGTGTTACCCTTCGGTTTTGGGTTTCTTGCGTGGAAGTGGAGGCCTGAAAAGCCAGAAGCCTTGTTCCTGTATAACAACGCCCTACTTCACAAGTATTGTACACCCTGGAAGCCTGGTCTAACTGTTTTCTTGGACGGGATCTCTGATGGCAGTCGTAGCAGCTCCAAGGAGACCCCTGGAAGCAGTACTTGCCCCAACATCGGCAGATTTTCCCAGACTGCGACCCTTGGAAAGTTTGAAGTGCACAAGACATACCACTGAAGACACGTGACAAGATGACCTGATAGTTAGATTTAAGCATACCGCCGTCAGGCCAGACCATCCACCCATGCGTGAAGTCAGTCTGTTGTGGAAGTCCTTGTGGAGAAAGCGATTAACTCAAAAACGCGGCCATCAAGTATAGACTCGAAACCTCTGCGCTCCACCAAATTGTTACTTCATTCTGGCTACCATAAAAGGTAGTCTCCATAAATAACCCAACATCGACCCCACCATACTACAACCCTTAGTATAGGGACCCCCACGTTTGGGAAACCCTAAACCAGAATCCCCAAATCCTGTCCACCTGTCTAGCTAAATGAATATCCCCTATATAACCCCTAAATCCGCTTTGACTCGACCCCCCAAGTTGGAAAACCCCAAACTTGCGACGAAGACCTTAGCCAATGTGAGGCCTGGCCCATCACCACAGGTTGGAACAGTTCTTTCTGGTAGGTTTTTTGAGGGATTTAGGGTCTGAGGGGTTGAGGGTTTAGGCTTCGAGGGGTTTAGAGTTCAAGGGTTTGAGGATTTTGGGGTTTGAGGGGTTTTGAGTTCACCCTTAACCTGCAAACGTCCTGGACCCTA
This sequence comes from Symbiodinium pilosum, assembly GCA_905231905.1. NCBI lineage: Eukaryota > Dinophyceae > Suessiales > Symbiodiniaceae > Symbiodinium > Symbiodinium pilosum. Next base: position 96,230 of record CAJNIZ010045971.1, read on the forward strand.
CCTTCAGACCCTACAAAGGAATCGGAAACCCTAAAGCCCTGAACTCCTCAAATCCTAAACCCCAACACCCTGGCCCTGGACCCCTCAAACCCTAAAACCCCTCAAATCTCCTGTAAAACCCCTTGGATCTCCTGGGGCTAAAAAAGTCGATTGACAGTCCCCCAAAACAAACACCATAGCCCCCGATTGAAAGCCCCCTGATTGAGAGGATAGTTGTCAACAAGGGGCCCAAATTGAGCTCTCATTCCGTGTTAGTTCCGGTGAGGGTAGGGTCGGGTGTATGGTCTGGTGTAGAGTTTAGGAGTAATGGGTTTATAGGATTAGGACCCCAATACCAGAATCCCAAAAGAGACTTCTGATTTTTGGAAACTCGTTAAATTCTACTTAGACTTCCTCTAAAACATCGGTCTTGAGAGGGTTCATGGGACATCTGGGATACATAGGGTGTTGGGATATTACCCCAATCATGGAGAGTCCATGTCAACAAGTATGGGCAAGTGCTATTTTTTTCGGGGGCAGGTGGTGGTGTTTTAGTGTTTAGGGCTTACGGTAGTGCATTTGCAAGCCTAAATTGTTGTTAGTATCATGGTCCTCAGTCAGCGCCTGCCATAATTCTAGTATAGGGTACTTCCAGAAGACCTTAACCTGATATTGGTGATTACTTAGGTACCTACCTCACACCTCTCCAAATAATCTTTTTATACAGTCCCAGTTTCCATATCCTGTTCCGTTTTCTTTTACGTTCGATTCCCCATCATGGGGTTTGAATTCCCATTAAGCCTTATTTAAGCCTTTTGCCTCTACAGTAGTTTGCCAGGCATTTGGGTCACACCACAAATTGGCCATAGTCGCAATGAGATTTACGGTTTGTTCACCCCTCGACTTTTGTTCGTGCGTTTCCTAAACCCTAAACCCTTGTCCTTCGTACCCCAAACCTCTCACTACAATCTGCGCAGTCCATAGTAGCTTTAGGATTGAAACACAGACTTAGGGGTCAGGGTTTGGGGCGTGTATACCCCCCCCCCTTCGCGTGGTTCACTGGTGATCCCTACGCGCAAGCTTTCTATCCCGGAGTCTCTCAAAATCCCTGACCCTGTACTCTGCCAAGAATCCATCCCAATAGTCGTTCCTAAACCCTAAACCAATTTAGTCCCATCTCACCCCAAATCTGGATTAGCCTGAAGACTTGGCAGCAGAAGGCCAGAGTTCAGATGTATTTCAATATAGCCACATATAGGCTAAAGTCTAAACTCCTTGCAGGGGGGTTCTAAAAGGGATTCTAGAGGGGAGTAGAATAGGGCTTATTAAGGGTGATACTAGGAGTTTAGACTATGGCTCATATAGGACTTTATCTCCCTCTTGGGGGTTTATAGGGGTTATACAAGGACAACTAGGGTTTAGGAACCGTAGGGAATACACTTCCTTAAGGGAAGATCTTAACCCAAACAAGATCTTCATATGGCCATTTTGAGGACAGGTATTTCGCACAATTCGCATATATGGATGGTAGCCACCCAAAGCCAATTGATTCGAGGCTTAGATCCCAGACTCATGAAAGCCTGCCAGGGCATGCCTGGTATGTGTGGACCGCCGCCCATGCAGGCTTGTTCTTCCACATGGTCCATCGTCTAAACTCCTTAAAGGGGGGTTGTATAGGAGGTTATATAGGGGACTACTACAAGCGTTATTAAGGGGTATACTAGGAGGTTAGACTATAGCTCACATGGTCTAATGTACTCAACAATGGGGCTGCCGTTGGTTTAGGACTCGGGGTTTCAAAACAGATGCCTTTTTTGTTTTGACCTGGGGTATGTTCGTGTGTATGGGGGTGGATGCCAACTCCCCACATGAGATGTTGCGACACCTCGTTGGAAGCAAACGCAGTAGAAAGAAACGGCAGCAGTAGTAGCGATAGCTTTCAAAGCAGTTACAAGTAGAGCCCTAGACTAGGGCTGAACTTGGTAAGAGGGACAAAGATCTGGAGTCTGCATGCAGTCTAGGCACTGAATGACGTCAATGCCTTGCGCGCAAGTTTTGAGATGTTAGATAGAGCCTCAGCTCTAGGTTCGCACCTCCAAATAACCCGGGACGGCATTTGTGAAGACACAGTTCCCCAGGATCCACGGACCATGTTGCATTTGCAACATGCCAGCGGCGTTGGACAAGAATCTCTAAGCTCGCAGCTTTTTGGACTGTAGCCCAGAAAATGTCCAAGGATCTATGGTCCACTGTTCTCGGCAGCTGCGGGCCCCATCCACATGGGGCCATGCCAGAGGATCTGTAAATTCCAAAAGAATGAATGGTTTCAGCATATAGTCTTCAATTCTCCACCCGGATTCGTGCATCCCCGCGTTTGGAACGCTGCAAAACACAACCCAGCTTTCTATGGCCTACGCGAGTGCCACGTTGTAGGTACCGCCTTGTGTGTCCCCAACATGCGCAGGATCCTAGAGTATTAGAGGAGAGCCTGAAGTTGAGGGAGGACTTTCAGTGCGCATATGCAAAGCAAGCTATTTTTCGTCTACACTCCTTAAATGGGGTTATATAGGGGATTATATACGGGTATTAAGGGGGATACTAGGAGTGTAGACAGTGGCCCATATATATATATGTGTGTATATATATATATATGCCTCCCCATCCTAAACCCTAAACCTTTGGAGGACCCCCCCACCCTGTAACAGTGGTATAATAGGAATATAATAGGACCCTAGTATATATAATCCTATATTATCCCTTATTGCCACTATTACTGGGTGGGGGGTCCACCTAAGCCTCCAGCAGATTTGCAATCAGGGCATGCCTGGCGGCTGTCCGCCGATGCAGGCATTGGGGGATCTAGCGTACTGGAGGGATGCCCACGGGAAGGGAGGGGATATGATATCAGATGATAAGATGGATGTGCACCGGCTTGTTGAGGGAGTTTTCTGGACCCAGTTCGCCTCAAAAACTGTCGGGGGCTTACTTTATAAGGGTCATAGGGAATAATAATGGGTTTGCATGAGAATAATGGAAAAGAAAATGGAAACTATTGTTGACTGTTGGTGCTCGCCTTGTTGGAGCAAGACCTTTTTTGGGACCTGCTAGGAAGTTTCAGCTCCATTGCCGTGTGAATAGTGGATGAGTAGGCCTGTGAAGAATCTTGTATAATATCGGGGTTATGTAGGGATAATGGAGAAGGCAAACTACTATATTATGATATACCTCTAGGGGTTATTTAGGGATAATGGAAAAGGAAATGGAAACTACTATTTAGGCTTCAGGGTTTGGGTCAATCATGTACTTCATAAGGTCACTGCAAGGTGCAACCCTGGCGTGAAGTCCTGAAGCGGGCAACAAGCAACGAGTCAACGAGATCTCATTTTAGATAAGCCTATAGCTACAATCCTGCCAGCAGGTGAAAAAGCGATTACATCCTAAGCCCGTACATCTTGTCTTACTCTGTGTCCCTTGTTCTAGGGCCGTCGGTGAGCGCTGCGGTGTTACGCTCCCATAGATGGGCAAGCGAGGCTTTTAGACGTACATGAAACAAGAGGCCCATGGCGCACTATTGGTGTAGCAGTGGCTTTCCGAATGACGCGCCAAGGACACCAGCTCATTTATCTAGCTTTCTGGGTAGGCCCATGAGATATTTGATATTTTCCCTAATGGCTTTAATGGGGGACCATATATACTCTTATCTTTCAATTGGTTTTAGGGGCCAACGTAGCTTTTCATCAGCCTGCGCATTGTTTCTTGCTATAGCTGTTCACTCCCAATCCTCCCGGTCGCCCAGGACCCCAAAGCCTACCCCCTGAAGCATACTTCGGGTCAGGCCTTCCAAGAATGGGACCTCCTTCCCATACCCACAAGGAACATAAACACTTTCATATTAAGTGCCAGGACACCCAAAAAAGGCACCCCACTTCCTGGAAGCCCCTAAACCCTAAACTCTAAACCCTTAAACCCTAGACCCTAAACCCTAAACCCTAAATAAACCCTAAACTCCAATCCGTTTCTGAGCTGATCCTGGCAGGGCTTCCCTGGCGGCCCACCACCCATGCAGGCCGACTGTTGCCATGCGAACACGATGAAGGGTGCATATGTAATAAAGTCTAAACTCCTTAAAGGGGGTTATATAGGGGATTATATAGGGCTCAGGGCTTATTATTTAGGGTTTAGGGCTTAGGGGTCTAAACTCCTTAAAGGGGCCTATATAGGGAAGTATTATTGGGGCTTATCAAGGGGGATACTAGCATGTTGGACTATAGCTCATATGAAGTGTTGTCGAACCCATGATTTCTTATGGGGTTCCCATGGTACTACGACTCCTGAAGTATTGGGGGCCGAAACCGGGACCATAATTCTGACATCATTTCATGTAGGCTCTACAATGTTTTTTTTGGGGTGGGTTTGAGGGCACACAAGCTGTAGGAGCGAGGGGGGTTTGTGACATGATGGGTTGAGGATTCTAGACTTCAGAAGTTGAATGGTGCGGTTGGGCAAGGAATATGACAAGTTCGGAATTCCATTCATTTATCGTTCGGGGTGGGGAACACAGTGAAGTGGGGGGGAGTGGTCTGAATGAACATGCTGGAAGTTCGAGAATTCGTTGAAGCTGCATACGTCGCAGCTGAGACCCAGGATCTCCAGAAAAGCTGTGAAGCTCTGAATCATAGACCCTGAGTATAGTCGCCCTTAAGTAGGTAGAATATGGGGTATATGGGGATCTTATCATGATATAGCCAAAGCCATATTCTATCTACTTAAGGGGGACCATATGCTTCAGGGCTTCTGGTCTCCTAATCCGCATTCTGAGGCCCTAGAAAACTCAAGCTCCCTTGTGCTTTGCGAGCGATGAAACTTTTAAACCCGCTAAACCTAGCGCAGCTGCTGTAAGTGTTTGTCCTCCATCCAGCCTTCCAAAGGCCCAACGCCCCTCAAGCCCCCAAAGCCTGAAGTTCTTGAACCCCCAAACCCTCATGCTCAACATGCTCAACCCTAAACCTTAAGCCTCTGACCCCAACCCCGACACAGGGGATGCCACCCGGTGGTGGTTGTCCGCCCCGGATGCAGGCGCGGCTGGTGGTCAAAGTTTCGGATCTGGTAGGGTCAATGCTCTACTACTTGGCTCAAGCCAAAGTAGATGTTAGGTTGAGAGGTTAGGGGTAAGCAAGTGGCCCAGCCCAAGTTATTGCAATTTGGGTTTCGGGATCAGAAATTCCAGGGTCTATCGGGCAGAATGCTTGGAGCTGTCATGAAGGCTCTTGGATTGTACAAGAGAAGCTGCCTCCCATGGCCCCGTGTAGGTTTTGATTTGGGAGTTTCTCAAGACGTTCTCCACGCAGTATCCGCAAAAAATCCCTATGATCTCTTTACGATCTCTATCAACATATCCCTGGGGGTCACCAGGGTCCCTAAGGTGTTTTCGTTTTCATGCTTAAAGGATGTACATGAGTCCTGTCAGACCACGCAGATGATTTCCTCAGGGTAGGGTTTTGGGATTCTCTCAGAACTGCATAGAGTTGACTTCCAAACGGGCTTTTCAGGTTTAGGGTTCGGGGTTTAGCCACAGACTCACTTGGTACCATTATAGGAATGCAGAGCCTGTAGTCCAGGTGTACTTAAAGTGGTGAATTCCAAGCACCTTAGTAAGAACAGTCCCTAAAACCTGATACAGTGAACATGTCCCCCTGCTCTTCAAACTCTACCTATGTGAAGAATGTGCCCCAGACCCTCAACTTTGAACTAAGCATACGTAAAAACCTCTATAGGCCCCCAGACCCTCAACTTAGAACTAAGCATACGTAAACACCTCTACAGGCCATGTAATCCCAACTATCCCCATTATTCGCCTCACTAAGTCCCCCTGACCCTCCAAGAAGTTCAGTTCCCATACCTTCAACATGAAGGACTGCACCCTGAGCTTCGAATTCGCACCCTCCCACCCCCCACCTTCACCGCGAAACCCTTAACAGCGCTTCGAACTATAAATGAAAACCCGGAAGCCCTGTGCAAGCCCACTTTCCATGTACTTTTTTTATTTGGTTCTCCGCCATTGGGGTAGTGTCCCTAAACCTTAATTCCTTAATTAAACTTTCATCCTTGTCCTTAATTATATGATGGCAGGGCGGATGCGGAGGATGCTGTCCACCTCCACCCATGAGCACACAGGCTCATGGTCTACTTACTGGTTGCTAGTAGGGAAGGAAGGAATGCAAGATAATGGAAAGTACCATGTTCTTAGTAGGGATTCAGTCCTCCACTCCCTAATAACAACCAGTAAGCTTACGCTTCCGTGTTTCAAGCTTCAGGGTTGGGCTGTGAAGGGGTTCTGGCTCTGTAATGCATAGGGTTCCCCTTGCTTGGAGGGGCCAGCATGACCTCGTCCTTTCAACATCCTGGATTCGTGGATCTACCTCCATGCAAGTCCGTGGAGGAAATTGGGCTCTCAAAGCAGCACGTTACGATTACATGCACCTCTCCCCCCCAGTGAGATGCATCCCGTGAAGCGAGTTCAAACGCATGCTAGGAGTGATTATTGCCAGCGGGCAGGGACCCGCTGCTTCTACAAAGATTTCAATATCAATAGTTGCAATGACAATGGAAATGGAGATCATAGTTGCAACAGCCGCCTCAAAGGTAATAGTAGAACGTCTTACAGCTGGAGTTTGTCAAGCTCCCTTCTGAGAAAGTTGGCCCTGTCCGATGAACTAGCGCCGCTTCCTGCTCGCATCTTCTTCAACAACATCTCGGCTTGTACAATAAAGTCTTTGGACATGATGCCTTCATTGCTCACAATTTGTTGCTTGGTACATATCTGTGTTTGTGGGCGTCTGCTCTTCATGTTTCAACGTGACAGACTATCTTGCAGAGCACACACGGGGACAGGCCAGTGAGCACGCATCCTTTAGCGGCAAGACCTAGAAATCCTGATCCCTGTTACGTTCTGCATGGACGGCGCTGTGACCGTGTAAGGTTTGGTTTATGATGGTAACGATGCTGATGATTATGATGATCTTCTGTCTTTGGCACATACTGTTTTCAGAGCATGCTGCCAGGGAATGCCGAGGGGCTGCCCACCACCAATGCAGGCACGGATTTTGCACCTATATCCTTAGTGGGTTAGAAAGCAGAGAATGGAGCTGCTCAAGCCCTCAGCTTCCGAAAAGGGAACCCAACTTCTTTCCATCCTATCATGTTTACTGCAAGGACTGTCCTAATTCGGCTTCATGACCCCACAGGGTGGTTCTGCGTCCTCGCAGGAGAGCCTATTTCTGACCGTCCTTATCAAGTTACATTCTTGCCTTCTTAGCCTTGTAATCATTTTTCAATGGAAAAAATGTGGAAGGCTGCTTCAAATAAAAGGTGAACAGAGGTAAGCAAAATGCAGAGGTAAACCTGGGTTTGTCAGAAGCGTGAAGAAAAGGTTTGAACAATGTAATTCAAGCTAAAGCTAAAGGTAAAATAAAGGTAAGTAGATGGCAACATAAAGGTAAATCAAAGGTTTAAAAAAAGTAGCAGAATTGCAAAACATAGGTTCAGCATAATTAAACAGGTACCAAAAAGCATGGCAGGCCTGTGCAAAGTTAATTTTCCAGCCCTCTTCGCTGCCTTGTGCCTTTTCCGCCACGCTTCGAGTATGCCTTGTCTTGTAGCAGCCCCTCAGTGTGAAGCAACACGCAGAGCTTCACTGGTCTACCCTAAACCCTAGACCCCAAACCCTACACCCAGCTGGCGCTGCTTGATTTTGCTTCCAGCAATGGCTTCTCTCAGATCTCGGGACTCACGAGCCCAGCAACCTGGAACCCTCGAGGCTGCCCGTTGACGGCCAAAATGGCTTCAGCGTAGCTGAACAGCCATTTTCTCTGGCAAACCTTTCGTGAGCTTCGGAAGGTCCCTGCGAAAAGGGGCCATGCCCAATCTCAGGTTTTTGTCACGTTTTCTCACCTTTTCCAGGACCAGGTGTCCCAGGCCCTGGCTGGGGCAAAAAGTGGTCACTCCTGGCGAAAACGCGAAAAAGTTGGAAAAAGGGGCAGAAACAGGTGAGAACACGAAACACAGGTGGCCTCCCAGCGGGGCTTCTTGGGGGTCTCGGTGGGGGCCTGGGTCCCAAGCCCTTCCCAGGTCCCAGAACATCCCGGATTCCGAGCAGAACCAACAACCTTATCAAAGCAATTACATTTGAAGGTCCAGGTAAATCCTGAGTTCTCATAAGTCTAAACCCTCCAAAGCGCGGAAGCCTGACACCCAAAACCCTGAATCCGCAATGTGCGTGCCGAAGACGCTGACCTACCCTAAGCCGCCCCAAACTATGAAACCCCCAAAAATGCGGACGCTGCAGGAACATTCCTAGTTAATTACAAAGGTCACGGGTCTTAGATTCCTTGTCGAATTACATATGCTACAGGTTATAGTACGGGGTATTTCAACTAGACCTCAACTTCATATTTGCCATTATGTATGCCCCCAACCGCCTTCATATACCCCTGATGTAGATCCAGTTTCCATGTGACTCTCCATGACCAGGGTAATATTCCTACATACCCTCATAGGCCTATGTAACCCTCCATTTGCATCCTAAACCCTAAGATCTAAACCTAAATCCTAGACCGTAAACCCTAATTCCTAAACCCTAAAACCTAAATCTTAAACCCTAGACACTAAACTCTAAACCCTAAACTCTAAACCTTATCCTAAACCCTAAAACCTAAACCCTAAATCCTGAATTGTGACATGAACCCTAAAACCTAAACCCTATCGCTAGGGCATGCCGGGCCCTGGGCCTTGCGGTCCACCCCCAGGGCCTTGTGGGCCCGGAGGCGCGGCCTGGCAGCAGCAGGCAAAGCTGGGACTTGGGGTTTTTAGGGGTATAGGGGTTGAAGGTTGAGGGTTTAGGGATTTAGGGTTTAGGGTTTAGGGATTTAGGGTTTAGGGGTTTTGTTTAGCATTTAGGATTTACGGTTTAGGGTTTAGGGATTTAGGGTTTAGGATTTAGGGTTTTAAGGTTTAGGGTTTAGGGATTAGGGTTTAAGGTGTGGAGTTTAGGGTTCGGGGTTTCAGGTTTACGTGTTTAGGGTACTTTTGATGGGACAAAAACAATCTAGTTTCCATACATGGGGGACCCCATCGTAGACCCCCAAATGCTGTAGTCTTGGGGGCGGGGGGGGCAAGTGAGCGACTGGTAGCTAGTCTTCTCACCCAAGAGAATCACTCCGAATTTGTCCCCATGAAAGCCCTTGTATCTTGGGGGACAGATTTTATCTCAGGGAGGTTGGCGTTTTGCAACAAATATGGTTGGATCAAACCAATTTGGAAGTACCAAAGCCGTGACTTCGAAATCTCCCCTATGCTGCCTTGAACATGCCCCTGGGGTCTTTTTGCAGAACTTGCCCTCAATGTAGATTTTAGGAGGGCTTGAAGTATAGTATGCCCCAAGGCCCTGTTTTAATTAATGGCTCTACATTACCAGCCTTCTAAGCCCCTGCACCAACCCAGTTTCACTATGATTGCCCGTTTGATTCTCCGTTATTGCTTAGCTCGGGTCCGGTCAGCGGAACTAGATTGGGTACTGCCCCCACCCAGTAACAGTCTATATTAGGGGTCCTATTAAGGGATACATGTAACCATATTATGCTTCTTATCCAACTGTTACTGAGGGGGAAGCAGTACCCAAGATTTAGATGTAACACAGCAGAACTGGACTCAACGGTCAGGGCCCGGGATGGTGCACGCAGCAGCAGAGCTATGAAGGCCGCCGTTGGAGTTCATTTTTGGGATTCTCGCTTTGGGCCCAGGTTCTTGAAGTTTGCATCACTCCCGAATTCCTTGAGCCCTGAGCCCTAAACCTTAAACCATATAAGCCTTGAATAAACCTTACGCCCAAACCTTGAATAACGTAAGTTAAATAATCTGGGTCTATACTACATATTCGCGCGTCCCCGTTATAGTAACTTAGTTTAAGCACGCACCTGTTTAACACGCACGTTTCAACATTTCAGGTATGTACAGTCTGAGTGAAGACCAACGGTGCAAATTCTGAGGGCCAGGGAAAACAGCATCTAGATATCTGATCCTTCAGCGGCCGCGCAGAGAGCTACAACTTCATCTGAGCTACAGTATCAACTCCCAGTTAGTGACCCTTACAGTAGTCCCATATATGACTCCCTATATTTAAAGAGTTTAGTTTACAGCTCACCTGAAGACAAGGGGCAGCGATGCTCTAGGTCTTTGTTTGTGCCCCTGCAAACCAAATTTCAATCAGGCTTCCAGAGCCAGCAACCCTTTTTCCTGGATATGAGGTGGTTTATATAGGGTTATATAGGGTTTATATAGGGATAATGGAAAAGAAAATGGAAACTACCATAATGGGATTGTATAGGGTTTAGGGTTTAGGTGCCTCAGTAGTGCCCGTTTCCCCTTTTTGTTACGGGGTCTCTTTATTAAACCTGAATAGTAGGAAAAAGGGTGCCCTCATTATTAAGGGGTTTACTGGGGAACCTAGAAATCCTTCCGTCCAAGAGCGGCAGAATCTTGAAAGTACTGTGGAGGGGGCCTGTGTGTTTCGAATCATGTTTGACGTGCATCATATCAGAATCTGTTCATGTTTTGGCACAGAATACCCCAGGGCCCATATGTACTATGTAGTAGCTCCTTCTTTGGGGTTTGTTATAATGTTGTGGTAGGGGATTGCAATAAACAACCCAGATTGAAAGGAATTAACGCAGGAGTCAAATGAAGCTCTGGGTAAGGGACCCCGGCATGGTTTGCCGGCAAGTCTCTTACTGATATCTACTTAGTTGGGAATTGGGTTAGGGAACCAAAGGATGTGTTAGGCCCTGCAATCTATATAAACCCGTTCCCCCATCCCCAACTGAGCATGAACAAGCTTCTTGTGGTGTGACGCAATTGTTTTGTGTCAAGGCAGGGTGAGAATTCTGCTCTACACCGCCGCTTCTTAAGAAGCACGGGTCAGGGTGCAGGGTTTGGGGTCGAGGGTTTAGGTTCACGAGACAGACACTTCTGATACTTGCCATGCGCAAGTTATGACACGTTCCCCAGAACTGTTGCCCTCTCCCTTGTCTTGCTGTAGATGACCCATGCCTTTCAGAACAGATGGAACAGATCCTCTAGCCCCAGCAGCCAAAGCTAACAATCCAGCCTTATAACCGCATACGATCAGCGATATCCCGGCACCTACAGTAGAGAACACATCCACCCCCGCCGACGTGAAGTCACCTAGGCGCATGCAAAGCTAGGAGTGGATCCCATCGCTAAGAATGTGTAAAAGCGTAGGGGTCAAGGTACGCCGCAAAAACCATCCCATGAAATTTCCAATAGTCCCCTAAACCCTAATATGGACCCTTATGGAATTGCCAGAAACCATCATAATCCCTTTAAGCACCAGAATATTCCCTGCTGAAGTTTTTGTACAAAACGCTTTTGGCCCAACATGGCCCTGGCTTTGCCCGTGTTGGCAAGGCAGTCAGGGCTTCTTGGCTGTATTCCGGGGTAGTGTTGGGGTGTTTGGGGTTCAGGGCTTAGGGTTTGGGGTTTAAGGACTTAGGGTTTGGGGTTTGGGATCTAGGGGTTGGGTTTAAGGGTGTGGGTTTTGGGATTGAGGGTCCAGGGTGCCAGAACATGGGTCAGCGAAGTTTTCTTTGACTGCAAGGCTTCAGGGGGACCATGGCAAGAATCTTGTAGTTTGCGGGCCATCTCCAGCGTGAGCTGTCAACTTGCATACTCCCTGCAAGACCCAGCGCCCAGATCCTGCACACCCGGCTACGGCTAGCATATCCGGCAGTTGTCCTTTAGGGGGGTTGGGGAACACGAGCATACTCCTGACAAGAAGTTGTGGCCCGTAAGAGCATGAAACACCATGATCTTCCTTCAGGCGAAAGACCACACATTAAAAAGCAGCAAATCGGCCCACAAGCTGCTAGAAGCCTAAATGAACATCCTAGGTAATTTGTACAAGCCTCATGCGAGTCTCAGTTGAGTCAGCACCTCTCACGCTAAACTTGCCCAAAATCAAAGTGGGGATGGCATTATGGACCATAGGTCTACATGAAAAGTGTCTCTTGCAGAGTTATTAGATCCCTTCAACAGATTTGCGGGCACATCCACGCCCTAAACCCTAAGCCATGTGCTCCAGACGCAAGAGCCCTAAAATTCTAAAACCTGATCTCTCAACCCTAAATCCTACACGAGCTACAATCTTAAACTAGTATCACCCGTATAATACTCCCCTATCTAATGCCCCGTAAAAACCCTTCAAGGAATATAAACTAGAGCTCACGTACTCCCTCAACCCTAAATCCTCCCTAAACCCTAAATCCTAAACCCTAAACCCTAAATCCTAAACCCTAAATCCTGTAAACTCTCAGCCCCGGACTTCGACTTCAGCTTTAGACCAGGCTCTCGGCTAAAGGTCCTGGGCATGGAGAAATCAATGCACGTCAGCTGCACAATGAGCCGTTGTTTAAGGATTAGGGGGTTCAGGATTTAGGGTTTAGGGAGAAGGGTTTCGGATGGTTTCGGGTTTGGGGATTAGAGTTTGGGGATTAGGATCTAGGCTTTAGGGATTAGGGTTTCGGGTTTATTAGGGTTTAGGGATTAGGGTTTAGGATGCAGGGATTGGGGATGAGGGTTTGGGGATAAGGGTCTAAGGTTTAGGGTTTAGGGAGCTACAGTGGATGTAGAAAGTCCAGCACCACCCTATCTGGGGTTTGTCGAAAGTATGGTCTCGTTTTGGATGCTTGTTCTCATAGGCCCGCTAAGAGGTAGGACACCCGTAAAGAGACAGTAGTTTGACCACCCTCGTATGACCCCTTTATGTGTTGAATGGAGTTGGGTGTTTTAGTCGTGCTCAAAGGGGGACTATGGAGGGAAGATGGGTAAACTTGCTGGGGATTAGTTACAGAGATGCCGAAACTCTAAATGCTCCTCCACTCCCTCTTGAGCAACAGTGGAGTGGTGGTGTTTGCATGTCCCTAGGTTGGGGTCATTCAGCTACGTTCATGGCAAGCTTTAACATCTACCTGTCCACCTTTAACTTTCTTGGGTAATATAAAGCCTAGGGTTTAGGTTTTAGGGTTTAGGTTAACATGATCCGAAGGGTTTCCTTTGGGAAAGCTTCGGCTAGTGCACAACCAAGGAGCTCATGTTTGGGATGCGCTGAAGTATCGGGCAGGGTCATTCTTGGCTTCCAGTCGTACGCCTGAGAAATCCCTAAATTCAGCAGTTGTGCGCAGTAGAAACATCAGAGAACGCAACTACTCCGCGATCTCATTAAGCCTACCCAAGCCTTCAGACCTTCTTGTTCATTTATTCGTTATATGCCAATATGATAGTAGTCCTATACCCGTATGTGCCAAGAAAATCATTTTAAAGGCACCCGTCCCCACAACCTTCAGGTACAGCGCCCGAGGCCTTTGTGGTGTGGGCGGCGATCCAATTGCACAGCACCGGCGGCTTTGTTTCTTTTCCTTGCTCGAAGGCACTTGAGCTTCTCAATATGGGGATTCCCTAGGTACTAGGGACCCTGGGGAATGCTTAGGGACTGTGATTGTCCCTAGGAGAGATTCTAGAAGGATTCTTTTGAGACATAGCCAAGTTCATGCTAGGAGTGCATGGTCTAAGCCTGCCACTGCACTTGGGTGTTTGTTGTAGACTTCGAAGACCTCAAGCTAGGTAGCATGTATTGCCTTGGTTCAGAGATCTGTTAGTGTCTTGGGAACTCAGTCCTCATTCTCAGTCGAAAGCGTATGTTGGTCAGATCAACGCGTTTATGGGTTTCAGTTAGACTCACTTGATGACATACTTGGAGGGGCGGGTGCACTTAGTCAGTGTACTTCTAGCCCCGCTAAACTCTAAACCGTATAGTGGCCCCGCTTGATTATCCTAACTATTAACCTACCTACTACGTCCCCCTGACCTTCCAAGTAGTGGCCCAGGTTTTGTCTTGAAACAGCCTTTAAGACTCTGCTCTAGCCTCTGCGCCCTGGTGCCAAGAGGCACTTCCGAAAGAACCGAGTCCTACGAAGCAGCCGGCAAAGTTCGCGTGAACCAATCACAGGCAAGAGGTTTGCAAAAAAATACATGCAAGTTTCCCTAACAACGGGGACCCCAATATAGACCCGAAAATGCTATCCTAGGGGTGGAGGTGCCGTTGCGGTATCAGCTTAAAGGTGCACTCCAGGAATCAAGCATGGTCGCAGGCTGCTTTGGGGTGTAGGGCTGCGTAGTTTTGCTCAAGATGTTGGCTTTGCCATGCTGTCTCTCAAAAAAAATGCTATCCTCCTTGCTTGGGGACCCCAGACAAGTACCCACATTTCAGGAAAACCCCATAAATTCTCAGGAATGCTACAATTGCGTCAAGGGCCTTCTTGAGCTGCAGGAAGGGAAAGCCTTCAGGGTCAAGGGTAGCGGGTATATGAGCCATAGTCGAAACTCCTGAAGGGGGGGTTATATCGGGGGTTATATAGGGGACGACTGTAGGGCCCATTAGGGAAGATACTAGGAGTTTAGACGATGGCTCATACATTTGTTCATTTGTTGCTCTTGTGGCTTCCGCGTATGTATTCTTTGGCCTGCCCCGACATGTTCGAACATTCCCAGGCTGTTCGGATGCATGGCTTAGGGCTTCTGGCCACGGCTGCACCCCCTGAACAGCAATAATAGTTATAACAGAAATAGTCTTATTCAGAATGCTACTATAATAGTAATAGCAGCAATATCAATATTCAGAAAATATTGTACTGTGCCCCGCTCGCAGCACCCGTCTTACACCAGGCCCATCGCTAACGGCCACTCTGGAGCAGCTTCCCATCTTCAGGGATGTGAAGATTCCCTCCTTCAAGGACGAATCGCAAGGGATATGGTAGTTCCCAAAGTAGGGGGACCCCAAGACGGGCCCAAAAATATTATAATCCGTATTATGGGGCCTCCCAAAAGGTACCCATGATTTGGGAAATTCCCTTATAACGGCCGAAGCAGCCTCCAGTGCCTAGAGAGGGCATGGAAAATGTTGTGTGCTTTCTGTGGAGAGAAGCAGCAGCATATGCCATCGCATTCTGTTGAACCAAGCTGTCAGTTACGAATGCGCACGCTATCAGCATACATAGCACTGAATTACAAATAGCGCTTAGCGCGATTGATCCGGGGTTACAAGGGTCATGTTGCAGGCGGAACATGACTTTTCACGATGTTCAAGACTACTTGGAACCTCTTCCTCTAGCACTTTACCAAGCTTGCCCAACGCTATACGCTGTAACACATATCCTTCTCACTTCACTTTGCCGACAATCTGTTACGAACTTCCAAGTTTCTGGTGAACACGCTTAGGGGCCCATGTTTCAGATGGGTATGCCTGAGTTAGACGTGTAAGAAGTTGGTTTGCAAGTGTGTTAGTCGAAAATGCTTTGGCTAAAGGGTCCTGGCATGTCCTAGCCTTGCAACAAAAGACTTGATCTGGTTGTAGGGAAGCGCTATTCCTAGGGGTCCTGGAAGCCAACAACAACGCCCTAAGCCCTGAAGTCCTAACCCTAAATAGAAAAAGCACGATGGTACTGAACGATTCCCAATCATACCCGTACCATACATGCCAAATTCCATGAAGAGGCGAACCCGTTGTTTGACCCAAATACGTTATAGTGCTGGTTCTTTTGCAGAATCCATGGTCTTGGGAAACCCCAAGCCCTGTATATCCCTAGCCTAGATACCGCTGGATAACCCTTTGTGGCCCTTTTAAAGGGAGCCCGAAACTGGGAAGCCCCAGGATTTGCAAGCCGCTGCAGCAGATGCGAGCATCAGCGCTGCTCTGCCCAAGTACTTTGACAGTCTCAGCCGAAGTTGGCAGGCACAAATTTTATTATGGGAGTCCTTATTTGGGATCATTCAGGGTTTATAACTCAATTGCAGGGATCTCGGGCTATGTGTCCTTAGGGGAATTTACATCGCATTGGGGTTATGTAGAGAAGCTATAGGGATGATCGATGGTTTGGGGATGTACGGGTCATAGGCTTACGGGATCAACGGCAGTCTTTTTTGAGTTTCGGGCTCTAGTCTTGGAGATGTTGTGAAGGGTCTGATTCAGGGAATTGGGGGGCATGGGATCATGTCAATCAACTATTGTAGGGTCTGAAGGGAGTGAGTTAGTTCTACTACCCATACTTTTGGGGGGAGCTAAGGAGCTAGGGATAGTCTATATCAATATAATAAGGGGTGCTAAAGAGCCCAGGAATCTCCAAAACCATAGGGTTTTCAAGTACTCCTTGGCACTTAGCTAGGACCTTAGACCC
>CAJNIZ010045971.1:112609-141713 GCA_905231905.1 Symbiodinium pilosum
TATACTTACCCAAACCAAAAGGGAAATTACTACTACAGAAACCATACTTTGTACCATATAAGTACTTTGGACCCTTCGGGCTCATGTAATTTTCAACCCTATAATTCCTAAACTTATCCTCTGAAGCGTAAACCCCTAACGCGTATTTCCAGACCCTGACCGCTGCAAGGCCGAAGGATTCTGAAATTTAGAGCAGTTTTACGCGCAGCGGAATTCCGATCATATGCAAACACCACACTCTATGTTGAGGTGCTAGATTCTTGATATGGTTGGTACATAGCTAAATTTAAAGCTGCAGTACACATATGCTTCAGGACCACCCGCCCTGATAAACAAGCTGGTTCATCCGGATTTTCTGACTCCAGTATTTCCATCAGGTGTGCCACATGCATTTATTCAGGCGTCTAGAAATGATCATGTACACATCCCATACATCCTTTGCAGGGGCCGCTACAACTAAGACGAAACACCTGAATTCTAGAAGGGGCTTCAGGCCTTAAACTTGTTCCTTTAACTAGTTATAGTGTTCTTTTTGTTTCTTGTTTTGGTTTGCCCTTTGGAATGGCCCTTCCCCTTAGTGGCCTCAGGTGGACGGGAAGGGTGGATCGTCCTTCGCCTGGTCTCGCGTGGAAGAGTCTCAGCTTCCTGATCTGTGCCTCAATCAAAGATAGGTACTTGAAAGCACCTGACACCCTAGGCCCATAGGCCCTAAACTGAAAACCGGAAAGCAAATTTAAAGACCCTGAACCCTGACGCTTCAAACCGAAGCTTCGACCGTACAGCCCAAGCCCCAAAGGCTAAACCCACAACCTCGAACCCAAACTGAGAAACCTCATGTGCTATGAAGGTCGGCAAGCTTGTAATATTGTCCAGTACAACGGCTTTCACACTGCAAATGCAAATTACTTGTTTCATGCATGATCATACCATGAATGTTTTAAACAGCCTGGATGTGGAATGTGTTGACCTTAAACTAGTCCAAGCCCCAAACCCACTTGCTAAAAGAACACACAAAAAAAAAAAACAACTGGTCTACTCAGGTGGAAGCGTGCGAAGATCTGTGCTGGCTGGGAGCAGGCGCCCAACGCAGCTGCTCAGCTGGAAGGATGCCTGCACGGTTGCCGGCACGGTGACATGCACTAGCCTTTGTTCGCGGGTGTGTTCGATCACCATATATTGTAATAATATACATATTACCAGGGATTCGTTTGCTGCAGGGTTAATTATATTGGGACCATGCATCGAACGCTCGTGTTGCAGCCCACTATCGCAGTGACCGCAATATAGCTAGCTAGCAGCATCTAGGCTGAGCGAGAGTACGTGGATGCGATGCTCTTCGCAAGAAACAACGAAGCGGAAGAAAGGGAAGATATGGCGCTGAATGATGACCCCCGATTTCGCAGGGGGACCGGGGTGGGTACCAGATCGTAGGCTGCTACTTATTAGATTCTTAGATGATTTATTCAGCTAGAAAGCAGGTCCCATGAGGTAGCTTCCATCACAATACTATGTACACATATATATATATATTGCTATATTGATTATGTGAACCCAAATACCCTCACCCCACAAGAGTAGTAATACAACTAGGGCTAGATATTAGTAGCGCTAGTAAGACTACCAGTATAGCAGTCCGAGTAATACTAGTACGTATTATTGTTACTCTGACTATTCGTATCACTATTATTAATTACTATATATATGACTACTAGTGCAAATACTAGTACTAGCTGCTGCGGTTGCAGCTGCTGCTTTGCTGATGCAACGCTAGTACTTCTGATATCTGTGCCACTAGTGTACTATGCTATATTCATTCATGGCTGCTAGCAGGACAAGCCGAAGCTCCGCAGGAAGTGACTCCGTAGATGACGAGGAACCAGCTTTGCATGATGGTGCCGTGGTTTCACTTTTTTGGGTCCAGGGTTTAGGGATGTGTGGTTTGCTAGGCACTATGCAGCAGTCTTGAATCAGTCCACGAAATTTGCAGGCTAGGATCCACATTGAATGCACTCGAGCTCGACAGCCATATGCACAAGTAGCTCGCCAGAGCCCTATACGTCTGGAATCTTGCATGACAAGCCCCTGCGCAAGGATGTTGGCTTCGACGCAAGCCTGGGCGCGGCAGTGGTTCAGCTTCAGGACCTCAAGCTGGAGGTTCTAGGTGCTGCTGGTGAGTGAGTTCGCATCCTAGACCTAAGGGCACTAGTTCCCTGAAACATCCTAGCTACCAGGGGCATACTTCGAGTGCAATCGTATCAGGTCTTGGAAGTGTGAGCAACGTATGGGGAAGGTTCTGATCGCCGTTGCAGGAATTGGAGTCAAATAGCCCTTCCAACCGGTTGCCCTAGCCTACACCAAACCTGAAACCTTAAATAGTCAGGCTCATCTTGAATAGGACCTTTGTCGTTCTGCGGCGGACAGCACCCAAACCAAATTGGAATTTTGTGGCTAGGCTAGATCTGGCACTACGCGTACGTAGCCATGGGTTCTTACAGATAATGGCGTATGCTACACTAGTTGGGCCCTGAACTAATTCTACATAGCTAGGGTGTATACTTGCTCTAGCCTACTGCCCTCTTTTCTTGCGGAATGTGTGATACACACATTTCCTGTAGGAAGTGCATTGCACGAGACAGGTGTGCTTCCACACCGCACGAGACAGGTGTGCTTCCACACCGCGTCCACTAGTACTGGCCCTGAAGGCATCACGTGATCCCTGAAAAGTCTGAACAAGAGCGGTTGGCAGTCGTACGTACCCATGGGCTCTAATAAGTTGTTCAAGTAAGGTT
Organism: Symbiodinium pilosum; assembly: GCA_905231905.1. Taxonomy (NCBI): domain Eukaryota; class Dinophyceae; order Suessiales; family Symbiodiniaceae; genus Symbiodinium; species Symbiodinium pilosum. The sequence goes on from CAJNIZ010045971.1 coordinate 115,399, forward strand.
TCTGTACCAGGAATGGTTGTTGTAGTTTCGGTCAAAAGTAATCCGCACACAAGTCTTAGGGACCGAGGCTGTGTGACTTGCAGTGCATCACTGGTCTCTCGTTTGTGCACATAGTCCCCCTGAAGTAGATGGAATATGGGTACATGGCGACCTTATTATAATATCTCTAAAGCCATCTTCTATCTACTGAAGGGGAACTACGCATGCAGTTGTGGCATTCACCTATTGCACGATCAGCGAATCCTATGCAGCTTCTAGCTCACGAGGAACCGTATTCACTGGACGGTACCTAGCGTGTTATCTTGGGATGCTGCTAGATGCAGGACCCCAGTAATAAGGAAAAACTAAACTGTGGACCCTTAGCCCAAAACCCTAACCCTTGAAGCCCAAATCCTGGAAGACATTAAGTGTTTGGGCTTCTGGTGTGGAGTACCCCTGAACTGGGATTGAGACAACTTTTACATAGATAGATTATATATAGATTTTTCGTTTATTGATCTGGCACCATCAACCTGAACGTATGCGTTCCGTAGGTGAAGCCAATGTGCACTGGTAGTAGCTGCACATGTAGAATGAACACCCAATGATACCCCAATGATATTAAACAAGCTTCTACGTACCCAAGACTTAGCAAGGCCAATAGCTTTGCTGCAGCTGCTGGAATACCAGACACAAGAATGTGCATTTCTACAGCGCCCAAATAATTTCCAACGTAGCCTGTATACAGAATTATTGCAATACATGTGGTTTGCTAAACTATTTGGGTACTGCATCTGTTAGCCTGTACGGAAGAAATGATTATAATCCCCAGGGGCTGATAATCAAATTGTCTAGCCTACAGTAAACCTCTGCTTCGGTTGAGATGCCGCCGAACGCCGCCCGAACGGGTGCACTCCGCCTGTCGGCAAAGCAAACGATGGCCATGATATACTGGGGCGTGCCTGCCATGTTGTTCCTTGTCTTAATAGAATTCGAATGTATCAGAGTCCACGGGAAACCCGAAAGCCAAATCTTAAAGCATATAAGTTCTACACCTTGAACCCTGAAGTCTTAAGTCCTAAACCCTGGTAGACCTTTAAATTTATAAGCACTGCGATCCATGACGCCCCTGATGGGGTATAGGGAGCAGGTTTCCTGTGTTAACAGGCAAATTGTATATCAGCCAGCTACTTATAGCTTATTATATATTGAGTCTCATCAGGAACAAGCTTTAAATGCCAGGGTCCAATGATACATGTGCATGTAGTCTCAGCCCTACAGAACATGCATTATACAGGGTGCGTTTACAGCCTATACAGCGGCTAGTGTGGTTCTAGAACCCATGCAATCTGCCGTGCTGATAGAACCCATGCAATCTGCCGTGCTGAACTTAGCATTCACCTGGTGGACCTGGCAGCTACGTATGCGGAGGGCAGCCGCGATTCTTGGAGTCGTATTAATAATACATGCATGTGATTCCGGTACGAATGCAGATCTATCACGTTCAGGATGTGGATGTGGTGGAGTTCTTCAGTGGGGTGGGGGCGATCTACCGTGCTGCTTGATTTTAGGCTGCAATCAAATCATGCTGTAGTATCGAAGGCCGGTACCCATGCTCGAAGCTCGAACTCAGGTGAGCAGGGTCTTAATGCTGCGCAATATGATGTTCAGCGGAACGATGCGGAAAATATGTGCAGCTTGGAAGGCTTCATATTGGCGATCGTGCCTCTCGGAATTTGAGTATCACGCACTGCACGCATGTGACCAGTTCTTCAACTCCAGCTAGGGAGCATTATGTGGTCATGAGGTACGTGCTGAGATGCAAACCATCTGGACTCATACACTTCGGCCTTCCTTGTGATTCATTTATATGGATCAGCAAAAGCGGCCATAAAAGGTCAGGCCAGAATCCATATGGCAACACCACCCGTCAGGGCGTAAGGCGTGGCAACATCTTACTTTGCAGAAGTATGCTACTGGCAATTTTGGCCACCGTCCGTCGATGCTTTTGGTTCCTGGAGAACCCTGGCTCCTCTTTCGTCCCGCAAATGCCAGAGGTGATTCATGTCATGTCGTGGGCTGAAGCTGTTTTCAATCATTACCACATTTACTGGTGGCCTAGCTGAATTCTGTGTGCAAGTTGCGTACTGGGATTGCTACTCATCCTACTTGTACTGCCAAATCAGGTTTCAAGGATGCTTTGGCGCGTGGTCGCCTAAGAGATCGCTCGGTGTTGGAACAGCACCATGGATGCCGATGCTAATGCATACTGGTACGAGGCGCCATGATCGTAATCTAGCGCCCATTCATGATATGAAGTTCTACGGCAGGATGTCCAAGAGCTTGCGGAAAGCGCTCACGAACCTAGTCCGAAGACGTGACCTAGAGATGACCAAGAAATCTCGCAATGCTGCCGGCAAGCTGGTCGTGTGGCTAGTTTGCATATCATGTACCTGTTGGAGATAAGGCTGTTATAAGAGCGCCGTGTACCAATAGGCTAGAAATCTTAGATTCGGTGTTTTGCGGTTGAATCACACGTTATAATCCTAATAACCGCTTCTCTGGGGTACTGTACTTAACTCTCGTTGCAAGGTGTCTTTGGGCAATTATATTTGTTGCATTGGTTGATCATCAGATTAGAATGGATGCGTAGTAGGTATACGCATATATTATATATAGATCTGGCTACCCTCTCGAAACCCTATAGCTCGAATCATATATGGATGGTCCTAACTATATATATATATACATATGTACCAGGCCCACACTTTAAATTTACAGGTGCTCAGACCTCGTTTTTTCCTAATAAGGTCTGGTGGGAAAGACTTGACGAAGAGCGCCGCTTACCCGAAGAGCTTTGGCATATTCGTCATAGAGCAACATATGAAGGCCCGTGTTCACACATTATTTTGAAAGCCTAAACCCTAAACCCCAGACCTTGCTGTGTAAGATCAAGAAAACTACAGCACCCTAAACCTTCAACCCTAAAGATTGAACCCGAACTAAACTCAAGACCCTAAAGCTTTAACCTCAACTCAAAAAAAAGCTCCCTTGGAACTGAAGCCTGCCTGCAGCCCCTGCAGATCATGGCCAACACCGACCCAATTGACCTTGAGTCCATGCTGCGGCTGAAGCAGGCGGCGCCCCCCCTCTGCTGCTTTAAGTTTGCAAAGCTTGAGAAGGCCCAAGCTTCTTGGCATCATTCACGTCTGTACGGAGTTACATGTCTAGCTCTAGAAAGATGAGGCGGAGAAATGCAGGTCATGCAGGTCACATGTGGGTTTCTTGTATGTAAGAGATGCCAGGGATACTTGCCCCAAATAGGTCCCTTCTGAACGCGTACAAATGTACAATTGCCCATTTGAAAGTCTGCTGCTGGGTTGGAATGCTTGTACTCGACATGCATGAACCAGGGTTCTGGAACTATTAATTGTGTTCTAGTGGAAATACTCATTATTGAGAGCTCAGGCTCACATGGAGAGTTTGATGACACGCGGAGAATTCTCTGCAGATGAAGCGATCCCGTGGAGTTTGGAGCCGGTGACTCTATAAATGCATCCTGTGAACTGCAGGTTGTTCTCACAGCCCGATGTTAGCAGTTCCTTGCACGAGCCTTGAGGTACCCTACTCGAAGTTTACAGGACCTATATATATATACAGACCACAATTCACCCACTAGTTCTGGACCCTCCTTGTATCCATCGGTCATGGAAAATTCAGAAGCCCGGTTTCGTACGCCCCACTAGCTCCAATTATTCGGTACTTAATGGTTTAGCTGTCGTCATCTAAGCTACGAAACCCCAGACCCGCAATCAAGAACCCAAGACCTGAAACCTCGAACCCCAAACGTTGAACATCCAAAAGCTAAATCAGGGTGGGGGTACAGATTCTATCCTCCAAGGTAATAGCTACCAAACTTTCAAAACACGTAGTGCAGTGGTTATACTAAAGCTGTAGTTGTTTGACGTGTCCAGGTACAACACAGTTCTAGTGGCTGTCTGTGCCAATCATGAATGGTCCAGAGAACTTCGAATGTTTCTGGGGCTGCCATGACCCAAAGGTCCTACGTGTCTACTAGCGAATACTCCCCCAGACTGGGCTACCAATGACTACGATGAAACCTTGGTTCCTATATTAACAATGTAAGTATGTAGGACCCTTTGGGATTATTCATAATTGGCCTGATGGAGTCCACCAATTGTGCGCTGCTGTGTGCCCGAGGCACCACATGCATACATAGTGCTGCTACTGCAAGGACGAGACTTCATTGCCTAGACTGCAATTCTTGCATGCAGGCAGTAATAAGGCGTGAGCTCTTATAATTAGGGAGCAGGATGATCACGGGGTTATCGGCATCCTGGACTTGCCAGCACCCATGCTTGCGTCTGAGTGTCGCGACATTGCAATGATGATGCATGCGTGGCAGAGCAGCTGCCGCTGCCCAATCCAGCTTTGCTGAATCCCTAGGCTCAGCTGAAGGAGAGTTTGGTTGTAGCACTTTACAACGTAACAGGATCCTGAATCCAGGCCTGGGTCTCGAATAATGGGTTATCTAGCTACATCTCGATTATAGTATACGTCATCTATATATGCTATACAATTTTATTAAGCCCTGATGAGTTTGCACCTAGCTACAGAAGCCGTACATGGATCATGTTTTACTCTCGAGGGCAAAGAGGTTACTCAGCGATCTCGGGCAGGGTTCATTGGGGGCTGGGCATTATTGAGCGGGGAGCTGGGCGCTATTGGGCGTTATTGGGCGTTATTGGGCGTTATTAGGCGTTATTGGGCGTTATTGGGCGTTATTGGGCGTGATTGGGCGTGATTGGGCGTTATTGGCGTTATTGGGGGGCTGGCGTTATTGGGCGTGATTGGGCGTTATTGGCGTTATTGGGGGGCTGCATGGGCGTTATTGGCCGTTATTGGGCGTTATTGGCGTTATGGGGCGTTATTGGGCGTTCTTGGGCGTGATTGGGCGTTATTGGCGTTATTGGGGGGGGCTGGGCGTTATTCAGCGTTATTGGGCGTTATTGGCGTTATTGGGGGGCTGCATGGGCGTTATTGGCCGTTATTGGGCGTTATTGGCGTTATGGGGCGTTCTTGGGCGTGATTGGGCGTTATTGGCGTTATTGGGGGGGCTGGGCGTTATTCAGCGTTATTGGGCGTTATTGGCGTTATTGGGCGTTATTGGCGTTATTGGGCATCTGGGCGTTATTCGGCGTTATTGGCGTTATTGGGCCTTATTTGGCGTTATTGGGCGTTATTGGGCGTGATTGGGCGTTATTGGGCGTTATTGGCGTTATTGGGGGGCTGGGCGCTATTGAGCGTTATCGGGCGTTATTGGCCGTTATTGGGCGTTATTGGGCGTTATTGGGCGTTATTGGGCGTGATTGGGCGTTATTGGGCGTTATTGGCGTTATTGGGGGGCTGGGCGTTATTGGGCGTGATTGGGCGTTATTGGGCGTTATTCGGCGTTATTGGGTGTTATTGCCGTTATTGGGCACTTTCTCATTTAAGGCTCAGTGTTCAGGATCCTCACGTTCCAGGGGGTCACCAGCTTGCGCTGAACATGGCCTCCAAATCTGAAGTGTCCCCAAGCAAGGCGGGAACAATACACATGTAGAAGAGCTAGCCTGCACTGGAAACTATGCAGGCGGCGAAAACGCGGCGTGATCTTGTCAACGACGAGGTGGCCAAGGCTTTAAAAGCTGCCGGGCTTCGGGTGGACGAGACCGAGGTGTCCAAAGCTTTAAAAGCTGCCGGGCTTCGGGTGGAGGAGACAGGCCGGGTTACTAGCAGACGTAACAGATGGCAAACTTCATCAGGTATAGGCTTGGAACAAATGCAGTCTACAAGAAAAATCCTATAATGCTAGGTATAGTCATAATAATCATTACCACCTCATGGGTTGGGAGTATTCAAGCTATTGTAAAGGAATAAGGGTGCCCCTTAATTCTTTGGGTGTATGTGTGTATACAAAAAGTTGCCGTGTGACATGACAGCACTAGCGAATGAAGAAGGTTCAAATGATTGCAGATCTACATTTCGGGAATGAACTTTGAGTCAAGTTCCCAAACCCACAACCCAAAACCCATAACCCTGAACCTCTAACATAAAACCTAGGATGCTTTACCCCACTATTAAAACTTGGAACCCTAAAGCTCAACCCTTGTAATTCTCAACCTTTGCGGACGGAACCGAAACATGTTTCTGCGTGTGAGAAGCCTGTGCCTCTTTGATGCAACAATCCTTTCAGCTTTGCATTGGCAGGTGGACTGCCCTCGACAGGTGGAACAGGTGATGAGCATGAAGGGCCAGGTGCTCGCGTCAAGATCACCAAAAAGACCTCGCCTACAGCCCTCACTCCTGCTCCCAAGAAGGTGAATCCTAGACCCCCTCCGCCTTTCCCATGGCCATGCAAGCCGGAGACTCTTGCTTCCCCCATGAAGGCTTCCAAAGGTACCTTATCTCATCTTATGGTCTAGCATATTTAACGGTCCCATCCTCAAGAGCACTGTGTGGATGAATTCGCCAAGGTACTGTAGTGGCAAGACCACTAACCGTGGTGCCTGCAAAGGCAAAGGCGGAGTTCGGTGACGAGCAGCAAGCGGCTGAAGGGGGGTCTACCAAGCCTTCAGAAGCTACAGCCCAGTCCACCCCGAAGAAACTTTCAAGGAGTCGTGTGGCAACATTCATGGCTACCTCGCCCAAGGATGTGGATATGGCGCCAGGAAGCGCAGGCAAGTCTCCCCTGCCGACCCCTAAGAGCACGCCTGTTCGCAGCCCACCGACCAAGAAACCTAAGCCAGCAATCGCAAATCCCAAGAACCTCTTTGGTGACCAGGACCCTTGCAAGTTCGTTGCAACTTTATACCTCTCTACGTTTAAGTACTTGAGGCTTTGGGGATTAGGGCTTAGCTTAGGGGCTATAGCTATAGGGCTTATATAGGGTTTAAGATTTCCCGCCTCATGTGTCAACCCGTGCAAGGATGATAGCGCTGGCTTGGCCGCAGCTGCAGCATCCAGCGCTAGCACCTTGGAAGGATGGTGGATCCCGAACCCTGTATATACTTCCCATATAGCCTAATGCCCTGGGTTCTAATTAATGGCAGCTTTTGAAACTTGTCAATTTGTTGTTGCATTGCGGGGCCATACTTCAATACCGAATTCTTCCAGTAACGTTGATTCCAAATGTACCTGGATCCCATGGGTTTAGTTTGAAGTTTCTCCTGTCATATGTTGGGCTAGGTCTTCAGCGTCGTCCGGATTCTATGACTACTGTGGGAGAAGATGAATTCATGGATGGGACCTCGACGCTACCAACAGGAGGATCTGCTCCCGGAAGCTTACCCAGCATTGCCGAAGGACCTGAGGCCTGTAGACTAAAGACCACCTACCTAATAAGTGCTACACACCTTGAGTCAGCCCATATCCTATGGGGTAATGTGTTGAAATCTAAATTGTTGAAATCAGCCCATACATTTTACGTATATTACATTCGCCTACTCATGCATTCGCAGGCTGGACGAGCTCCAGAGGATGTACCTTCTTCACAGGATGCTCAGCAACCTCTAGAGGAACCCCTGGAGTTGCCAGAAACCCAAGTTGAACAGGAGGAGAGCCGGGAAGAGATTCCACCCGGCCAGCCACACGGAAACCTGCAAAAACTGGACATGGAGCAAGACGTGCCTCCACCTCATGGCGCAGCCTGGAGCCAGCCCAGAGCAGAATTCCGGAAAAGGCAGCGAGCAGCAGAATCCACACAAGAATCCTGGAGCCACAGCAAAGCAGAATCTGGGAGGGGCCCACCGAGAGCAGCATCCGCACGAGAATCCTGAAGCCACAGCAACGCATCTGGGAGGGGCCCACCCAGAGCAGAACCCGCAGCAGATTCCTGGAGCCGCAGCGCAGCAGAATCCACGCAAGAATCCTGAAGCCACAGCAGAGCAGAATCTGGGAGGGGCTAGCTTACATGAGGGATCTGGCACAAGGCAGAATCCGGGCCAGACGCTAGATTTTGCAGCAGCAGCAGCAGCAGAACAGAAGGCTCACGAGGCTAGCTTGCCAGCTCATCCAACTACCGGTCAGGGTGCGGTTTACACGGCTGTGGCATCGGGTGCGATTGCTGACCTAGTGTTTAACCGGGCAAGTACCTTTGAAATCAAGAATCATCTCTTGGAGCTCAAAGAGGACGAAACTGATGATGATCGGCTATTTCGAATTGCGCACATGCTCTACATGCGAATGAACAGATCCTTGAAAAGCCCCTCGGATGCCTAACATCATGAAGTTTAACCCTATAAAACCCTAACCCGTAATCATCAACCCTAATAATAAACCAACTACTTAGGCCTGATCTCTGCTAGCTTGATACCTATACGATCTTTGCAGCTGTAAGGCCAGTCCTGCCCGCCAGAGGTTCTTGATGTCGTGCGCAAGACCCACGGAGCCTCGGCTGGGCGTTGCATCTTCCTAGGGTTCATTTCTAAAAGGTTTCCGGGTGTTTATTTTTCTTAATATTTATTATATCATATGATATTGTCGGGTTTAGGCCTTCGTGGTCCACCCGTTAGAGTAGTGGGATTCGGGTTGAGGGGCGGGTCTGCTGCTGGCTGGGGTTGGATGTACCCTAAACCCTGAACCCTACGCCATAAACCCTAAGCGAGTGCCTGCTATAATGTATAGATGGCCCTGTACACTTGTATATATGAAGTAATATACAACCCTTGAGCCCCAGAACACCATGTACATATCCCAGATCATGACTCGAATACTTACAACACAGAATTTCAATTCTCAACGTAAGAGTACTTGTCACTAGAACCCCGGTATTCCCTAAAGAGCGAGGGTTAACAGTATCCATTGGGTCCTAGCTTTCTACTATCGGGTTTGGGGAGAGTCTCCTATACGGGATATATATATATACACAAATCAAGAAAAAAATCGAATTCATGTATCCCGCCTTATACCCGAGCTCTAGTACTGATACTAAATACCGGCGCTAGAAGCTTGCAATATTGAGGTGCATATTTGGGTCCTAGGGGCTATACTTAATAACTCGCATGCAGCCATGCCTAGCAAATCCCACAAGTCTTCTAATCAGTAGTGCTACCACTAGCAGTTTCATTTCGGGGGGCCTTGCAACCTGCGTCCTATATATTATAAGGACCGCGCAAACTCGAACAATTGTTCATGGAATACTTGCAGTGCTCCGGCCGATGGCTTCACAGCCGCATCGTGTTGGAGGCATCCCAGACTACAAGCAAGGAGGTTCACAACGAAGAGGAATATGTGCGGTTTAAGGACCTTCGAGACCGTGAGGGCGAGGCGACAGCCAACATCATCAGGCAGCAGAAGATTGAGTTACAGGCCCAGCTTCAAGCTCAAGACCCCCAGGCAGCGATCGACACCCCATGGATTGCCTCTCACCCGGACTTACCGGGCAACAAGGACTTCCCACGTTAATCCTATAAACCCTGAAGAGTCTTTCAACGCACTAGTGGTCGACGGCGTACTGAGGTTGGCACATAGGGTTTATTTAGTTTGGGTTGTGTGGTAGCTATTGTAAGTACAGGCAGCAAGACCTCACATTGGAATGCTAGCATGGCGCAGGATTGGGACATGCTGAGGATGCTTGCGAAAGCTGGTATCCGTGGCTCCAGCAAGCATGATACGCGGACGTCTCTGAATGCTGGTTTGGATCTCGATGGGGACCAGACGCGTCAAGTGATGTCGCCTGTTTGATTTACGACGTAGTATTTAACAATCCCAACGTTGGTCTCAATTATTAGCTATAGATAGAGCTCGCATATCCCTCAAAATTCTGCAATGTGCATGCTTTTGGAACCTTTGGGGATCGAATACATTTATCAAGACAAGCTTGTGTGTGTAAAGGCTTCAAACCTAAGGGTTGGAATCTATGGCTCTAGGGTGGTGGGTTGGAGGTTCAAAGCGTAAATGTTTTAGGGTTCGGACTTTAGGGTTTCAAAACCCTAAACCCTAAACCTTATAAATGATCAGGGCTGAGGGCTGTGAACCACATATGCTCAGGCCCAGCATGCTGCCGTCGGGACCCAGCTCATCCTCCGCTGGAGTGGTGCGCGCCAGCTCCACCCCAGCCGTGCCGAAGCCGGCAGGTTTGTTGAGCCTTGGATCAGCAGAGGACATAGCGGCAAAGGCGCAAGAGCTGAAAGAAGCCCGGAAGAAGGGGGGAAGCAAGACTGCCGTGACAAATGCGGCGAAGGCCAAGATCAAGCTGGGTGCGGAGAAGATTGAGGACATACAGGGCCTCAAGGAATCTTTGCCAGGGGTGCCGGAAGATGTTCTGTAGCTTTGAGGCAGTACAGGTAATAAGCGACATATATGCTAGTGCTAGAACATTTTTCCCTGCAAACCCTAATTCCAAATGGCTTGTATATAGCTAGCTAGTCCTAGGTCAATCCCCCTGCGCAATGGCTACCTGGCGGATCTCGACATCCATGCGGCTTCCATTACGAAAGCATCTTCCCAGCTTCAGAGTGAGATGGATGCGGACGAGCCCAACGGTGACATCTTGAAAAGCTTGGGTGAGAACTTGAACGATCTTGTAAAGAACTACAACAAGGCGGCTACAGCTATCAGGAAGAAGATTGTGCTTTGCCTGAACGTAACGGAAAGTAATTACATTAATACTGGCAACTTGCAAATTCTCCTCATGATTTAGGGTTTAGGCTTTAGGGTTTAGGGTTTAGGGTAACGCTGGAACCTCCGGGCTCCTTGCCGTAACCTATATCTATATATATTCAGTGCCCTACTTCATGAACCGAATATAACCTGATCGCAAATTCGCCCCCTGAGTCTCCAGACGACTACTAGTACTCTGATCAAAGGACCCTCCGAAGCCCAAAGCGAAGGCGAAGGGCAAGTCGAAAGCGGCCGCGAAGAGAGCCGCCAAAAAATGATCCTGCTGAACCCAGCTTTTCCCGTATCTTCATCGGCTAGCAGCCTACTTGAAGGAATGCGTAGTTGTGGCTCAGGTTGCGTTGTTGATCTGCCTGTACAGTAACCCTCCGAAAAGGGTGAGCGTATGTAAGTTTCCTTCCCCGGAGTATCTTCAGGTTGATGGATTCCCAAATTAAAATTTTGATGCCCCATCTACACAAAATTCAAACAAGGGTCCCAAAACCAAATATCTAAGTCTTCAACCTCAAGCCCTAAACCTCGAAGCCTCAAAGCTAAACCCCAAATCCTCCACACTGAACCTTCCTTATAAATCAAAGGGTCCAAAGTACTTATATGGTACAATGTATGGTTTGAGGAGTAGTAATTTCCCTTATGGTTTGGGTAAATATTCCCCATATGAGTACTTAGGACCCTTTGTATAAGCTTAGCTAGGATAACGGCCCTGAATCTGGTTTTAATGAGCGGTCTGTGCAATCAGTAGTACATACGACTGTACAGAGGCAGGCTTGCAACGCGGCTAGAGTGGTGCTAGGGACGCAGCTCCACTCGAGAGTCCCCTACATGTGACTCCTACTTGTAGTGTGGCTTTAAAGCAACAATTCTGACAGCACAGTGCGACTTGCACGCGTGGGTTGGATCCTATGCGCTGTACGCAAGACCACCATTTCTCATGAGAAGAAAGATGTTGCGTGCTGTGTGTCTCGAGGATCCACATTGCAGCTACTACCATGTATGCATGCGTGATCTTACCAGTCTGTGCCACGCAGGTGCACAGGAAGGATACGGACCCCTTACACGCCACATTCTAAAAGCTTGCGGCCGCGGAGCCCGGGCCCTACCTATATTGCATCTGTCCTGTGTAATGCACTTCTCCTTGACCCGTACACCACCTGGGCAGGATCTGAGTTATTGCTCGGCGCGTGAAATGCTGGGCGAGAGCAGCAAGGATCCTTGCAGGTTTTAGTAAGGAGTACAGCGATCAGTATAAGTGCTAGCTACCCAATAGTATGTGGGTGTGTCTGGATGTGTTTCATGTGCCCTGACACAGCCCAGGGCCCACGACCTATCTGGCTTCTGTCTTGGATCATTGTCCTCAAAAACTCACCCTTTAGCCGAGCAAGCCCTCAACCCAGATCCGGAACCCTCGAGCATAATCCTAGCCTCAACCTTACACCTTTTATCGCTAACTCAATTTATAAGTTATAGGCCTAGTACAACAAGCGCTTGCCCAAATCCCAGCATTAGCTCCGTCTACCAACCCAACCAATAATATACATATAATTGTTCATTCAGGCAAACCCATATGGGACTATTTCAATTTAACCCTTCAAGAACTGGTTAACTAGCCTCTAGCATAACGGTTTTTTTGGGGTGTTTTTCCCTCCTGTCTGCGAAGGAGTTGAAGAGACATGGTGTGGAGCTGCAGGGACCGGCAGCAAAGTTGGTCAAAGCCGGGTCAAATGGTTCATGGCCTTCCAACATCGAAAGAGATATGCTGACTTCCCTGACGGCAGGAGGCGGCCTCAAAACTGCAGCGTTGTCAGCACTATGTTCCACCAGAGTCGGAACATGTTTTAGCCATGGGTTGGAGTATTCCCCTGTTCACAAGCTTTAGGCGGGCATATATCTCTCCAGCATGTTATAAGGTACCTCTTCATCTGGTGACGGTGCCCATGAAGACTTCGCTGACCAACGACACTGTCAGATACCGGCATCTCATGATCATGGATTCCTTTGGTTGATAGATATTGGCAAGGTCTTAAATATTTAGGTTTTCGGATTCAGGGTTTGGATTATATTAGGTCATGCTAGTATATACCCTGGGTCCAAGCGCAAATGGGAAGAGAAACTCGGAGAAAACCCAAACCGTTACAGGCCTGCTCTTTAAATACGTATGTGCCAGACCCACCTCAATCCCGAAATCTTTTAAAGCCCAACTCTCCAATCGACCCTGAATGCTGAGAGAATCTTCCGAGAACACTATGCCTTAAGGGTTTCATGTCCACACTCGCACATTAGGCCCTGAATTCGGGGAATGCCATGAGATGTGGGAATCGTGTTAAAGCGTTTAAACGCTCCAAATTTAAAGCGATAAGATCCCCCCAAAAGCCATACCCCTCAATCTGAGCAACGTAACCACGATTCATGTGTTTTGGCGGAAGCCCCCAAAAGCCGCATAATAAAATTAGCAATATCCTACGCCTAAACCACCCAAGTAAGTGATATGTATATATATATAGGAACCCCTGCAAATTGTCCATGGCATCGGGTTATATGAGGACATTCGCAAAATGCTCAAATGAGCTACGGTCTATTAAGTCCCCTATATTTGATAATCCCCCGCATACGCTATATTATTCCGTATATATAAGCCTTAATTGGTCTATGGCCCATATATACGTAGATATACCACTCACAATCCCGTGAAGAGATCTCGTAACCTCCCCCTATAGGCAGTCATGAGCTTTCCTCTGACCCATTGCCAGTAAGTACGCGTCATACCTAGGATCGAATACCCCCAAGAACCGGGAAACCTATATTATCCCAATAATATATGTACGAACCAATCCCAGGCAGCTTCCCGTGGTGCTTCCACATGAGGTGCTCCCTCATGTCATCGGCAAGATGAAGAAGCCTGTGATGGAGCGGGCTCAGTATTGGCGCCATATGGAGAAGTATACACCCTGGGCGGGTCTAGGGCAAGAGGGCTACCTGCCTGTGTTCTTATATGGTGACGATGCCCGCTACAACAAGCAAAGCAAGCTGACGGTGGTGTACATGGGGATGGTAACCGATGAGGAAGGTTCCAATTCGATGATGATGTATTTTCCTTTATTCCTTGTGAACGAGGCTACCTTCGGGGTTCTAGACCAGAGCCCTTACATAAGTAATTTCTACACTCGGCCTGAGTCCGCTAGGAACCACTGTTTTTCCTAAATCAAGGTTTTGTAGCTATATAGCTAGTATAGGGTTTATTACGGATTAGGGTTGAGCCAATTCTGGCAGTGCTGTGTGTTGGAGATTTTGCTTGCTGCCCCTGAGACCAGGCGCTCTCAACTGGATTCGAGACTCTCCAGGCCTTTATGAGCCCCGTTCCTCAGTATTAATAGCAAAACTTTTCCGGATCATGTGAAAGCAATCCAGAACTCACGTTCTCTATAGATTTAAACGTTCATCAACCGGTCCCCCTGCTTATCATATATGGAGATTCCCCCAATCCCATAATCATTCTGAACAAAAAATCTATATATATATATATCTACCTTCCACTAATAAGCAGGTTCTGTAACCCATATAGACCAACCAGATCTAGCTAAGGTGGTAGCATCATTGAACCTCGCCTACAACGGATACCTGCCCCTGCAACCGATCCTGCGCTCCGATGGCTGTTGCCCTGATCTAGATCCTCCCGCCTCCACGGCTCCAATTCTTCGGCTACCAGATGGCGAGATCCTGAAGGTACGATTGACAGAGTTGAGAGGAGATTGGAAGTTCTACAAAGCACTCTAGCTGCATGTTAGATCTACTACTTAATAATAATTCCCCCAAACCTTTCGCGTATCTTAAAGGGCTATGCTGGAATCCGCATATATGCAATCCTGTCAGGATTCCGGTCTTGAATTCACCAAGGGTTCCATGTGTGATAAATGTTTGTTGTCAAGGCCACAACTCTGATGCTTTTTTAGGTGCTCCCATGAACTGTGGATAAGGATTGGCTGGGGTTGCGGGTGGGCTGGAACTGTAAGTTCCTGTGCCACCACTGCATGGTGGAGAACAAGGATGGTTATGCGAAGGTCCCCACGGATCGAGCGAACTTTGAGCCCCGCAGTGAGGCAAGCTTCATGAATGACGCCATGTACCCCAACAACCCGAGATTCTCGGTATAAGGGATCGTGCCTCTCATTTATATATGTGGTGGTTCCCCGGTCTAGGGATTGGGGTTAAAGCTCTAGGGTAAAATTTGTCTCCATGCGCTTGTGATTGCTTATGTTGAAGCTTTCTGGGGGCATGTACCGCTTCAAGGGCTTGGATCGAGGATAGTACGATGTCAGTTCGAAGGGCGTATAGGCTACGGCTTGCATGTCCGTTGTACCCATGAATTTAAGGCCCATTACGAATGCATGCTCTTGGTTTAGATCTCCTGAACCGAATTCCCTATACATCGTCCTTATACTTAATACTGGCAATCTAAGGCGTGGTGACACAGATCAAAGGGTGGCATCATTCCATGATGAGATGGTGCAGCTTGCATACAGTGAACCTGGGACCTATGTTGTGGGCCGCTGCAGGAGCGCTCGAGCTGTTGTGCAGTCGCGTGTCTAGGCTCTAGCATTACCCCGAAAGAGATCTCAAAACGTACCAGGAAATGTTATCCTTAAGTTGTGTTCCGCAATTTCAGCCTACATGTGATAACGGCTTCAAACCGTACACCATATATAGAGCAAAGCCTCCACGAATTGAGCCTCTTTCAAATTCCTGTGTGTGCTACTCAGGGCATCTTTGGCCAGGGCTCCCAAGCGGCGCAGCTGAAGACTGCGTTTGTGCAGTTCTCCTCGTGGTGCCGTGAGCGGAAGATTGTGAACCTTGGATGAAGCACAGATAACCTTAGCTATAGTCCCTCGAGTTTTTCCACTTGGGTATCACATGTCTGACTCTCTGCCGGTAGGAGCACCTTGCTTCATGAAGCCGGCTGTATCGAAACCTGCAACCTTGAACCCTGGACCTTAAACCCTTAACCCTCGACCAGCCTCAAACCTATATAGGCCTCAACCCTGAAAAGCCATGCTTTGGGGAATGGAAGGCTTACGCGAGGTTAAAGCTGGGGCAACGATGTTGATCCTCACATGAGTGCAACTTTTGAATGCTTTTCCACGCTAGTGTGTTGCATCGTATCAATTTCATATGCATGAGGGAGCGGGGTCATAATGAATTCCGAGCCACATGCCTCAGACCCTCCATGATGCCAGATAGCATACGGCTATATATCTAAGGCACAGCCAACCGATGTTCCAGCCAAAGCATCTAAGATCGAAAGATGGGGAACGCGAGTTGGCTGCGAAAGCCTACAACGTTGCTAGACATGTACAGCGCTAGCACTTACCCGGCCTGTACGTTTATTATTACCCCGTAAGGTACACCCCATTCCGCAGAAACCATGTATAAGGCAAGGGTCATCACCAGCTGGCTCGCAGATCTTGCTGTGGAGCTTGCAAGCGCGCCCGAGCGTGCTGATGATGAAATCTTACGATTGCTGGCGCAGTGCATGCGCCCTGGCCTTAAACCCTGCAGTAGAAGTCCTCGACCCTAAAGCGTAAACCCGACCCGAAATCCGGAACTCTAATTTATAAGCCCTAGCTCCTAGACCCTTAAGCTTATGACCCCTGACCCTAAACCCTAAACCGTAGGCCGGCCCTACCAACACTACCAACAAAGGGTTACATCAGCAGGAACTTAGCTTTAGGGGTTCTCCAATTTGAAACATGTACAGTGTTTTTGAGGCACTTCCTTTCGGAGCTGTCGAACGTGGTCGAGCAAGCGGGCCGTTTTCTTGAGGAGCCAGAGATTCAGCGCATCCGCGAATGCGTGGCTGCTTGGTTTAAATCTCCATCTAAGTCAAGTTGGTTTCCTGAGCCCTGGCCCACTTTTTTCTGTATTATCGAAGAGAGTGAATTTAGGGTTTAGGGTTTACGGTTTAGGGTTTAGGATATATATATAATTAGCAAGGGCGCATTCCTGGGAGCTTACCTGCTCCTAGATGCGCGTTGCTTGGCCATGGGGAAAGGATTCTTTCAAGTGCGACCGAAATTGCACGCCCCCGGGTGAACTTTAGAATGAAACTTTTCGGTTTTTACAATGATTTTCTTGTGTGTTGTCTGGCTTTATGTGCGTCACGTGTATTTTATTCCTATTCCTCACGTATATGGGACGTGGAAGAACCCGAAGGTTGTATAGATCTATATATAGCATAGTGAATTGAAGCTCAGGGGATCCAAGAATTGCTGCTGTGCGCGATGGAACAGCGTGGCTTGAAATATTCATACCACTTACTTTTTCTTTGATTTCTTTTGTCTTTTTTTACGTGTGGCTTTATCAAATATAGCGTTTGTACTTTTTTTCCTCCAAATCCAGTTTCAGGGCTCAGGCGCTACTTTATCATAAAGAAAGGGTGGTCACAAGTAGTCCAGGATACTATATGCAATTCCCAAGAAACAATCCAAACTTCTACAAAGTAAATTTCAGTTATAGTGGTTGTGTACAGCTGACTCAATTAAGGAGTGAACTGGAGGAAATTCCACACATTCTCGGCTGAAGATGCGAACGGACACCTGATCAGCAGCTAGCGCCTGTTCAGCATGTTTTATGGGACATGTGTACGCGTATGACCAAGTAGGATCCGGAGGTACGCTTGCCCAAACTAAAGTAGCATCCAAGGCTATAGGGAAACGATGATCAGTAACCCAACTATATAGCCCCCCGATGTGTATACCCACCTGACAATTTACTGGGTCATATTTTCCCATTCGGAAAAGCAGGTATCGCGGAGAGAGCCCATACCAAGACGATGGAGAGAAGCACGCTACGACGGTATTACATGTGGAGCCTTGGCAGCTGCATGTGTATAGTATTCCTTCCCTGATCATGATTGCCCAATCTAATTACTTAATATATTTCATATTGGGGATAATTACTGGAATCCATTTATCAATACTAGTGTACTCCCACAACAAATTAATAAGGCTCTCAATCAACCTCGATGACTACGCTTGCTGAGTGATGTGGGACGATTGAGGTCTGCCGCTCTAGAGACCTGTAAATTCAACTTGCTAGTGTTACGTTGGGCTGGCTTTCCTGCTTGTCGTAATGCTTCCTAAAAGGTCCTTCATGGATTTTATATCAGTAGCCTAATATAGATCTGGCATCGTCGTTTATGTATATAGTATCATGAAGCAGGTTTATGGACTCAGGTTCTAGAGTTAATAAAGGGTGCCTGTAATTTATAGTAAGCATGCCGGACCTTTTGGGGTTTTCCGCTATGCGGTATGCATGCATGCGCATGCACAGCCTTGGCCAGAGTCAGCCCGGGGTGGCAGGTCATAAACTCGCAGGGGTGTGATCCTATATAGGTAGTCTATCGTAGCGTTTTCTTGGAATGTATTATATTATTACCTCTGCATATTGGGAAGCTAGCCCCCTTGTAGGTACTTTATGACTTAGGGCAACAAAATTTAAGAATGCAGTTCAGGATTTTTCTTATTAGGGCTGTGGATCCAGCATGTAGCAGGGTTTAGGCTTTGAGGTTGTGATTTTAGGGTTTACGGTTTACTCGATCTTTTTCAGCGTCAGAGTGTAGCGTTCTGGGTTTAAGATTGTATGTTTATTTTGAGCCTATAGTTCAGGGTTTATGGTTCAGGAATTTAGGTTATAGGGTCTAGGCCTAAGGGCTTAGGAGCTCTAAAGCGAGAAAAGACTTCGACCCTTGAATAAGGGCTTTGTCTGCGCCAGCTTAGCAGAGCCAAAGTGGCGTCTCCGTGCTACTTGCAGACACGTGTGCTGCCCAAAATGTGTACATGTGTGATGACGTTGCGGTGTGTGTGGAAAGTATGGTCCAGCGATCCATTTCAGCCCAAGACCTGCTAGCCTATTGTAGCGTAGTACCGCGATGGTACGCGTGCACGAGGCTGTGTTTGTGGAAATATCGTGGCTTGAAAGGCCGAAGTGGCTGAAAATCTTAGCCCGAAAGGCAGGCACCCAATGGCTCTGTGATGATCCAGATCGCTTTCTTCATATGGAATGGCTCACGTGGGCACCAATAGGCGAAGCCAAGCATGCCGAAGAAGATCTATGGATGGAGATTGAAGAGAGAACGGGGGACTCCGGCCAGTTCGTGCTCATCTGTAATTACATATCACAGTGTTATGAGGCTATTCGTTTGACACTGAGTGCAAAGCCCTCGATTGATGTCAACGAGCTGGACTAGAGATTTCAGGCTAGCCAAAACCCAGAGGGGCTACTTGCTTCCTATTCCAAAATTCTTGTAGGAAAGTATTCTCGAGGAACCCTCCAAATATAGTACCCCTATTGGGAGAATGTGCAGCACGGCTGCTTGCAATATGCAGTTGCGTAGTCTCTAGTGATCGATGCGAAATCATGGGTTGCTGGAAAAATCTTGCGCTTGTCTTGCTTGTGCGGGTCCACATTTCATGTGTATACTATACATGAGAATGCTGAAAATAAAGCTTTTTCCCCATTATATTCGCTGGTCTGTTTTCGGTGTTTCTGTTGCAATTTGCTAATAATGTTTTGGCCTGTGTACGCATGTGTTTTGGATCTAATATGAATAAAATTCGAGGCCTGGAATAGGTGAATACCCTCATAAAAACAAATGCGAGCGCCTTGTTTCCCTGACTGCGCTCAAACTGTGCGAAGTCTTACATGCCGCGACCTTATAATTGCTCAAAATATTACATATTGGATTAAAATGATATGTAAGCTGGAGGCAAAATTCTTGATTTCCATGGGTTTTATTGTTACCGGAGAAATTCTTTTTCCCGAGAAGGGTTTTTTCACCGAATACAGAAATTCCTGAGCCTTTTATATCATTTCATCTACAAATGCGGCAGGTTGTCGCCATATGAATATTTTCGACCCTTTGGGCTAAAAACTCAGGGTTATGGTTGAAGTCTCCTGAGATAGCACGAACGCCAGTCCTACCCAGCACGATCTCCCTTGTCAGAGTCTCCAAGAGAAGATCAGTTTGCTGCCTGGGATTTGCATGTGTAAACCCAGAGGGGAACCCATAAACGTTAGCAGTCAGCACTGGAACGTTCCCTACTGCGTGGAACGTAGCTTGGATCCTGCCAGTGTGATAGCAGGCGTGCAGCCACTGAAGTTGCAGCGGCCGACATGGAACATCGCTAGTGGTGAGGACACCAGACCAGGCCCCAGCCCAGTCGGAGCCCGGACGGAGTTGCGCGGGTGCTCCAACGGTGACCCTGAGGTCACGATTCTGTTGACTGGCGAGGCTTTTCAAAGTGCTTGCGCAGGAGCGAACCGTAAACTCTGAAAGCTGCGTCTCATTGTAATGAAACACACCTGGACCTAGATCAATGGCAAGAGCCTCCTTGGTTCGAAGGCCTGAAGGATTGGAGGTCCCGATGCGGAATGCATGGCCATTCGCAGGGCCAGGATGACTGGCCTCCCCAACCCGCAGGGAAGCATCAACTGAATGGTGGCAGCCGTGAACTGGCACGGCCTGGAACATAGTCAAAATGATGAGGAGTTGAACAAAGAATGGGCGAAGAAAAGAGCCCAGCCTACCGCAAAGCCCAAAGCGATAGCTGGAGCGCCCTAGTCACTCCGTTCGTGGCTTTTTGCTCAGGAGACTTTCAATCTGCTGCATCTGCGAGGCCAACTGCCTAGACATATCTTGCTGAAGACCAGACACACTGTTGGCAACAACCTGGGTGAACTCCGTGCGAAGTTGTCCGACCTCTGCCTGTTGGGCCTGTACGGCTCTCTGCACCTCGCCGATTTGATTGGAATGTGCATTGAGCTGACCACCAAGATTCTGGCACCAATCCTGAAACTTACGATTCTGCTCGTGGAGCTCGGTCATCCCGACCTCAAGCTTTTGGAGCCTGGACTCCTGGCTTGAATTGACCTTTTCAGACTGTGCAGCAGTGTAATCCTCAAGCTGTTTGCGAAAGGACTCTTGCAGCTCACCTCGTACCTGTTGCAACTTGCTGTCAGCTGTGGAAGCAGGCTGTGGCGCGGAGAGACCAGGAGGAGGCTTATAGGCCGCCCAAGGATCTTTGCCGCCAAGCCAAGGATCAACGATGCCCTGACTGGGATCATGCCGGGTGTCGGGATCGTCACACAGGATGTGTTTTCTCGTCTGGGGTGTTGCGGTGACCTCTGGTACCCGGGTCTGACCGGACGCATCTCGTAGCTTTGCCACTAAGACAAAACTGCCGGCGGCAGCCAAAGCCTGGCCTGGAGGCTCGGTGTCAGAGCCGACCTCCCAGGCAGAGCCTGACGCATCTCCTTTGAGCGCCTGCAAAGGGCGTGCAGACCAACCCCATTGTCGAAGGAGGGCCACCAAATGCTTGCGCTGCATCCCGTGCGGAAGGGGATGCAGCCTATAGCGCGCTGCGATCCTAACTTTGACAAACTCAACATCGGGCTTGAGCAGCTTGTGGACGGCATGCTCATCCGCCTCCCGAACTCGGACCCCAAAACGCCGGTTGATGCGCGTGATAGCAACAACTCTGTCAGTTGTCTGAGCAATGTGAAGCACATGGGCACGGTCTTTACCCGGCAGCCATATCACGGAGAAGCCGGCATGCGCCGTATGGCCGTCCCCCGAACGTGGTTCGAAGTAAAAACCAGGAGTGGCAGTGCGCTGCAAGTGCTTTAGGGCGGAGCTTGGAACCCTTATCAAGGCTTGGAACAGATCGGCCTTGCCTGAGTCCACTCGGGAGCCATCGACAGTGGAGAAGCGACGAGCCCAGACATCGACAATCATGTTTTCAACGCATTCATCCACCGCAGGGTGAAAGTGTTGGCAGTCACCTTTGCAATTAGAGTCTTTGCACAGAGACAGGGCCGGAACCAACTCGATGATGGCCCTGATGGGAGCCTTGGCAATGGAATCCCAGGACGTCAGGACCTCATCCCTGAAAAGAGAAACCCGGCCTGTGATGACATCAACGGTCTCAACTTCCGCGATGTTGGCAGCGGTGAGCTGTACTGTTTCGTCCCCCAACTGCAACATCGACCCTTGAAGCAGGATGGCTTCACCTGTCGGCTCATAAATCACCGGGAACCTTATGGAAGAGACCGGCGCACCAGCACATAGGTCCGAAGGAATTTCCGAAGTTGCCACCAAAGCGAGAGCATCAACACTGAGGCTCTGATAATTCTGAACAAAGGGCAGAAGCTGCTGCGCAGTGCAAAAAGAAACTCCCTGTGCTTGGGGGATAACCTCACTGAACCCCAATTGTGCCAGTGGCTCGCCCCCCTCAGTGGTGAAGGACTTGGGCGCGAGCTGCAAAGCCAGAGGATCAACCTGAAGTGGCTGCTTTTGCCCCCTGGTCTGCTTATGGGATTTCTTGGACTTGGGGTTGCTGACTGCCGCTCCAAATTTCTCGGTGGCTTTGTGCTCTGCGTGGGCCTTCAATTCCTCAGGCTTTATCCATCGAAAGGACGCTGCTGGCGCAGAACCTGCTGCTTTAAGTGCTTGCCAAGGATTGGATGAACCTAAGGCTTGGGCTATAGGACCGGCACCTATCTTGGCAATGGCAACTTGCACTCGCTCGACAATCTGACTTTTTGGAACCCCCCTGTCCAGGAGCATTTCTTGCAACTTTTGGGTTTGGACTTCGGAGAGGCCTCCAAGTCCATACAGTGTTCCAATATGCTGCGGCATGCAGGCGAGAAAGCTTGCTGCATCAGCAAGAATTGCCTCAGAAGGCCCTCCAAACAGGAAGGCGGCTGCATGCGCAAGGGCAATCGTCCCACACGAGTAGCAATCTGTCTGCACCCAGTAGGCAGTGGAACAAAAGGAGTGAACTGCAACATTGAAGGTGCGAGCAAGCCGCTGCAACAAGTCCTCGGCCACAGGCTGGCTACGTCCGGGGATGCCATCAAAATGCGCACCTTTCAGGCCATGGGCGCTCTTAGACACGACCAAAACAGACCAATGACCAGTATCAAGGATAGGCAGGATACACACAGCTGCATCCTCAGGCCAGAGAATGGGGCTGGCGGGAGCAAAGCCAGCAGAGAGTGAGACGAAAGAGGCGACCCAAGCTGGCGGAAGCACAAACACAGGGCTATCCTGATTGATCCCCTGGAGCCGCATGAGGCCGGCCCAGATAGCCACATCGGACGTGCCAACGGGCTGCTCCAGACATGTCTTGGAGCTTGGCCCCGGAGTCTGACCTGCGGTATTTGCGGTTGTATCAGCCTTAGCCTTCTTTGCTTGAACGCAGACAACATACGGGCGGCCCGGGTTGTTGTGATGAAGGAAAGCATGTGGCGGCAAGCGACGGCTGTCGTCAAGAACATATGCTTTAAACCCAGGCCCTGCAAGGGCAAGCTCAGCTGCAACAAGGTCCCGCGCACGCACTGGCTTGTCAACCTGAACTGCATACAGAGCAGCATCCTGCCGAACCCACAGAGGACAGGGGACATCAAGGGAAGGTACATGCCACAGGTCCTTGCATGAACGCCGGAGAAGCTGCTTGAACTCGACGAGCTGGCGGTTAGGATCAACCTGACTGAAACCTGTGAAGGCAAGCTCTGCCCAGCGGCGTACCTGAGAATAAACCCACAGAGCCTGCAACGGTGCTGCAACCTGCCCAACAAGACAAAGGGCTGCCCTCATTTCAGGAAGATGCACAAAGTCCAGGGGGATGGTGTTGAGGTAGCAGACTTCGGCAGGGTGAGGGAACCTAAAACCACCTAGGGCCTCCGAAAACACCCCTAGGGTTAAGGGCTTAGGGTTTCGGGTTTAGGGTATGGACGCCCTAAACCCCAGGAACAAACGTCTTTTCAAGCAAGGGGAACAGCAGTCGTCATGAAGAGTTCTTGGAAGTGAGTCATCATCAGGGATACTGTCTATGTAGGAATTTCCAATAATGGGGGGGGGGTTAGGGGTTGAGGGTTTAGGGTTGGGGGTGCGCGTTTAGGGTTTGACGCTTTAGCGCCAAATACTATAATCCTCATTAGAAGAGCCTCCCACAAGGAACCCCTAATGCCCGTCTGCTCGTGTGGGGTGCAGCACCCAGGTATCCAAGGCGACAAGTTTGGCAAAACCATGGAGGAGCTTCGGAGAAGCCAAAGAAGGCTTAGGGTTTTGGGGTGGGCCTCTTTAAGGTTTAGGGTTTAGGTGGCCCCTTGACCCTAAACAGGTGCAGGTTTGAACACATTTTTTTGTAATCTTTCTTACCATTAAACCTTACATAATCCTTATAAAAGCATAAGTTCTATAGGGCCCCCAAGCCTACCATAGTAAACTCTATGAGGCACTATGACTACAAGGTTCCTGAAAAATCATTTGTAATTTCTGTTACCTAGAATCCTAACATTTAGCTGAAATTATAATTTCTACTGGGGTTCCAAATCCTTTAGAGCTATGACTACCAGGTTGATAGGTGCTGTTTAGGTGCTTGTGTCTTTTCATCGCCCAGCAAGGCAGCAACTGGAATAGATGATCTGACTGAGCCTTAAAGACACGCGCACACGCTAAGCGATTGTAGTTACCTAGCCAAGGAAATTGGGATTTAGGGTGTAGGGGTTTAGGGGGGTTTGGGGTCTAGGAGTTTATGGTTTAGACGTTTAGGGTTTAGGCGTTTAAGGTTTAGGCTTTGGATGTTTAGTAGGCCTCAGGGTGCAGCCACCGCGAACTGAGAGCGAAAGCACAGCACCGCAGCCAAGACTTCAACGCATTGGCCAAACCCAAACCTCAAAATCTAAACCCGGTTTAGGGTTTAGGGTTCAGGGCCCAAAGACAGCCATATCATCGCTTCATGATATCTTCAGTAATATGGTTAAAGTAGAATAATATACCCAGCAATCCAGTTCTGAAGGTTTAGACCTAAATCCTAAAACTGAAGCCCTAAACCAATACTCTCGGCTACCGTCCCATAATAAGGTTCATCATTTTAGGCGGGATCTAGGCTTGGAATTATGGGTCACTGGTACGGGCTCTTAATCCTGGGGTCCTTATAAACTTGTTATACACCCTCTAAAACCCCTACAAACCCAATGAAGCTTAGGACCTAAGAAACTCCTGTTGGTGCTGGCATTTCAAGCCGTCGGCCCCTTGTCAGAAGTCCCTCCTGGAATAGGGCTTAGGGTTTAGGAGGTTAATCAGATTTATTTCAGGATCAATAGGCCTAATTAAGATTACATAAGGTTAAGGAAGAAGCTGGGGGGTGTCTTGTATTGGGGGGCGGGTGCAGCGGAACCCACGAGAAACCTTAAGCCGCGTGGCACATCCTAAATCCCCAAACCCCTACAATCATGGGGTTTGGGGTTGAGAAGTTTCACGCGAAATCCTGCATGGCCTAATCTCTGAACCTTCATCCTTCCTGTGGTGCCTATTGTAAGCTTCGGGTGATGCAATTTTGTCCGTCAAGAGTCGTGCTTAATGAGGGGATTTTGGGACTCTGAGCCATCATAACAGGGACCCCGCCCAAAAGCCATATGAGCCATAGTCTAAACTCCTAGTATCCCCCTTAATGACCCCTGTAGTAGTTCCGTATATGATCCCCTATATAACCCCCTTTAAGGAGTTTAGACTATAGCTCATATGGAAGGTTGTGAAAATTGCGGTCTTTTTTGGGGTCCCTAGTATTGTAGAATACCACCCCTGGTACTCGTGTATATACTCCAAAGGGGACCACAGTTTTGACGACCACCCATGTAGATCATGACAGTCATTGGGTCGATATTTTGGCGGTTAAGGATTAAGCCCTAAACCCCAAACCCTATCTTCTGGTGGTTAACGGTTAAACCCTAAACTCTGAACCCTATGGTTTTTTGGTTACGGGTACCACGCTCTGTTAGAACCCTATACATGAAACTCAAACCGTATTCCATGTAATCCACTCTCACTTATAATCACACACACTCCCCCCCAATTCCCTTGATAACAGATACCCCAAATATGAAGCTATCGTTTTATGGGGGGAAGTCATTATTAGAGGGTGGAGTGGGTGTATTATTGCGGTGATTTTTTGACCTGAACCATAACTTGGGTTGGGCCCCCACCCACTAATAGTGGTATACTAGGATTATATAAGGACCTCAATATAATTACCATTACCTCTTGTGGCCACTATTAGTGGGTGGGGGCCCAACCTAAACCATAACCCCAAACCCTTAAGACGAACAGGAGCTGAATATGCCCGAGCATGAAAGAGCAGCTATCCGCCACTCCTGGAATGCCTTCCAAAAGGCCCAGTAGGTCAGTTGAGGATTTAGGGTTCAGGGTTTAGAGTGCAAGGCTTAGGATTCAGTATGTAGGATTTAGGGTTTAGGGTTTGGGGTGTAAGGCTTAGGGTTTGGCTTAGGGTTTTTGGTCTGGGGCCGGGGTCCAAAACCAACCTGAACTACAAGAGCTTTGGGCTTGGGTTGAGATTCATGAAGCGTCAAGGGTAGAAACTTCTAGGATGTAGGGCTTAGATTTTAGGGTTCAGGGTTTAGGATTTTGGCCTTAGGATCTAAGGTTCGCGTCTTTGGCTTCGAAGTAGAGCTGTATGTGGGGTATAATCATGTTTGACTCAGGAGGCCAAAGGCGTATAAGCCCACATATAGCTACCCAATATATGGGTGGTTGTCAAAATTATGGTCCCTTTTTAGGTCCCTACTGTAATACGGCCCCTAAT